>CM076582.1:1602167808-1602369769 GCA_034641835.2 Pinus albicaulis
GTCCTTAGAAAATATCCTAGGAATGCCTTGAGAAATTCAAATCATGCTGATGGTGAACAACAAATTTCAAATCTTCCACCTGGCGACTCCACAGCCCTCAATAAGACCAAAATACTCCACTGGTAGAGAACTCTAGACTGGTTGAAAGGACACAGTAACTCTTTCTGGTAAACAAAGATGGATCCAAGTGAGAACACAGTAGAAAAGTTGGAAAAATTGGTATATATATTTAGCAAAATAATGCATCTACTTGACAGGAAAACAGAAAGACACAAAGTTAAGGTTAACACTGCTTATTCAAACCAACCTACACTTTTTCCTCGAGAGGAATACACTCAACCATTACAAGACAAGAGTAACAAATAAAATATTCCTAATAATAAAGTTTCAAATAAGAACATAGAGGAATGCTCTAAAGAATCTATCTGCCATTTTGAAATCACAGAATCTGAAATGGAAGAAAAAAAAAAACCTGTAGGATCTCTACCTTTATGCTTTGAGTCATTTGAGTTCATACGAGCTAATTGGCCTCCTGAAAATATATCAAAAGAAACTCATGAATTCCATGCTTATTGTCCCAAACATCAAGAAGAGTTGATTGAGGATGAATTCAAATCTAAAATGGAAGAAAAATCAAAACCTGTAGGATCTCTACCTTTATGCTTTGAGTCATTTGATTTCATACAAGAAAATTGGCCTCCTGAAAATCTATTAGAAGCAACTCATGAATTACATGCTAATTATCCCAAACATCACGAAGAATTGGTTGAAGATGAAAACAATCAAGAAATGAAAGAGAACCCACAGGATCTCTCTAAAGGCACAAGTGATGATTCATAATCTCTCGTAGGTGAGGCCCAAAAAGACATTTATCCTCGTTATTGTAGTTATATCCAAAAAGAGAAGAAAATGCCTCCCCTTTTAACTGAAGAGCAGATAGATGAACTTATAAACATGCAGAAAACCTCTAAAACTTGATATGAACAAAAAATTTCTGATCTTTCTCCTGTTAATCTTGCATACCATGAGTCAAAAAATAGACTTGTAAATAAATTTGAAGAGAAGCAATCTGATAGACCAATATGCATGGCTGGTGACATTACTTATATTAATTATTCTCCAAGGTTTGATCAATATGTTGATTATTATGATATCTAAACAGAAACTAACCTTGCAGAGCAATCAACAGTTGATTTGTGGGGCGAAGTTCATTATCATCAGATTGAAAAAAGTAAGCAGCCAATACAGGTCACCTATGACACTGATGAGGAAAGCCTTGAGATTTTAGAAGTAGGTGAAGAGTCTTGGACTCTTTTCTCTAATTCACTTCAGTGGACGGATGAAGGGATGGACCGATGGATGCTTAGGAGATAGACACTTATGAAATAATCGACTTTGTTAGACAGAAATTTGAGTTATGAAGCCAAATGACAATTATCTCATTGATACCCCACGCTTTTCAACGCGTTTTTTCTTATCAAGTTGGGGTTTGTCTTTGGGATCGCTGGGATGGTTGGATAGCATGGATGGGATCAATGGCTGGTATCGGCGAGCTACAGTCCATCAGAAATAACATTCACATAATTGGAAATCAGCAGTCTTTCAGCTTTGATGATGATGTTGAGGAGGATGATGAAATTCTCGAACATGTTGTAAAAGAGAAGCCTTTTCCTGAAATGGTTGAGGAAATAATTTTGGACATGGAATCCTCCTTAACTCCATATTTGCAGCCACCAAGTTCCATTGATTTACAAATTGCAGATGATGAAATAAAGGTTTATAATCACATAAGGGTGGTCACACTATCCTCTCAAAATGATTTACTGCCAAAGTGTATCCTTGCTTGTCAACATGATGACCTTCACACAGTTTTCAGTCCACTTAAACAGAACACATCAGCTTGGAAAGAAGATTACACTGCAATATATGATGAGTCTGACAATTCAAGTGATCATGAGCAAGGGGAATGAAGCTTATATATCAAGCAAGAGTAGTCCTGAATGAAGCTTATATATCAAATCCTCTATATCGGGTATTATTCCAAGATCCATTTGTTGTTTTCCTTGAGAAATATAAAGGAGGAGTGTGTTCTACCATGAACAGTTTGTTGCAAAGTATGAGAAAAAATTTAAGCACTACTGTCTGAAAACAAGTGAAGGGGAAGTGGCCTTTTGATTTCTTCAGCATCATGAAATAACTGAACCAAGATCACCCATGCAATCATCTACTTGACTGGTTACATTGGAAAAGAGAGTTCACCAAATAAATTTCTATCATGTATAGGTTAGATTAAGGTAGATAGATAGGTGTGAAAAATAAGCTCAGCCTTGTGAGCATCTTTTTAGTCCTAGATTTTTTGAAGAAAAAGTAAAGATAGAAAATACAAAAACAATAGGAAAAGTAGAAAAAGATGGTAGTTTCTAAAAGCAGCGGTAATGCCCCAGACCCAAAAAATAGTCATGCTAAAAGTGCGCAAGTCTAAATGTCACTACTAGTGCTCAAAAGATTATCTTATTCAGTTATCTAGCCTAATCATAACTGAACATGTTTTAAATTGATTGTTGATACGTTAGTGAAAGAGGTGATAGTCAAAATATGTAAGCTTGACTGGTCAAAGAAAGTAGATTAGGAAAAGATACTTGTTCCACACGCTCAAAACAGAACCAAAGAGGAAAACAAAGATGAAAAACAAACTATGTATCCTAGCCCTGATTTTCCTAAATCTCATTTCATGCAAAATAATATTTGTGTGCATCTTGTCTTTTATGCCACAAACACCTGACAAATCAGACTGTCTAATCCTGATTTGGTCATTTTTCAATTTCATGTTTTAGTTTAGTGAATGAAATCCTGTCAAACAGCTTAATCTTGACAGTCGATCTAGCATAGGTAGAGAATCAAAGGAGTTCATTAGTTCAATCTGAACTCCCGAAAGATATAAGTGTAGAATTAGATAGTTTTCCTTTTCAAAAATATCATGTCAAAGGGTTGCTAGTCCAAATGCACCTAAAGAAGAAAAAATGTTAGGAAATATAGCTGGGTAGGTAGAGATGACTTTGATGCTAATCATGCTGTCAATTTTCAGAAATAGCATCAAGAAAGAAAGAAATTTGCACCAATGGATAAGGCACTGGTCTTCATAAGCTAGAGATCTGTAGTTGTGGACACCTCCTGAAAAGGAGCTGCCCTCCCCAAATGGAGCCACTGTTAGTCATCAGTATTTTTACCTGTTATTGATGACTAGTTCCCTTAGCTAAATTTTTCTAGAAGCTGATCTCAAAACTGTCAATTTTTCATCTAGAAAACACCCCAAAACAATTTTTGTCCTCCTACCCCTTCATGTCAGTCTATGATGAGAACAATCTCTAGTTTTCAAGATCTATCTCGATTTAACAAAATCTCCATGTATATAGCTATCATAGTTGTGATTATCTGCTATCATTTTCCCTTGTTTCTCATGCCATTCACTATCCAAAGGTTGACAAAGTGTCTGCTACTCTATCCCTGATCACCTTGTCATATGAAAATCTGATCATGCCTAAGAAAACACTCAGAATCTGTGAAAATTGTCCCTAAGTTAGATAGTGGTGTTTAGGGAGTTTTTCCTTGGCTAAGATATCCTAGGCCAAAAATCCTTTGTCTAGTACCAGTCAACCATGAATTATTTCCTATTCTGCAAAAAAAGCCTTGGTCTATCCATAGGTCGCACACCACTAAGGGTCACTTTGTCTCATTTTAGAAGAAGTTCAACAAATATTCAAACTTCAAGAAGAGAAGGTTTTTCACCGTCTGAATAAATATTCTTAGATCAAGCATAAATCCCCATGAAACACCAAAGGAGCTCTCCAAGGTTCAAAAGCATCTGTTTTTACATCTCTGCAAGGGTGTAATTAAATGATGATCAATGTGCACATAAGAGAAAAAAGACAAATTCATACATGTCTCTCATGTTGAAGGGGTTTTCCATCATGAAGCAAGTAAGGAGCAGTGAGTAAAGAGCAACTAATATATATGGTTTTAAATCCAAAGGCTACATGAATAAAATGGTCATCCATCAAGACCAATGAATACAAATAAATTAAAAAATGCTTATCATCAGCACTCCCTAATCAACTCTAAGGGTAGCGCTGCCTCAAGTTATCTGAAAGATGACCTAGCCTTACAAGTTCCTCTGTTTCAAAAAGAAGGACAGCCTTTGACAAGAAGATCTCTAAAGAAAATTAGGCAACCAGATGAAAGGATAAGAAGGACAACTTCCTCTTATACCTTATCATGAACTAAAACTTTGAAAGGTTGTCACAAAAAGTTCGTTGCCCCTTAAAACACAATCAAAGGAAAGAGTTAGTTCAAAGGTGTCTAATAGTGAGCACTTTCCATATGCCAATTGTTGGGGTTCCTATGATTTGGCAGATTTGGCAATACCAAATGACAAGACAACATCAAACCACTTTGGGATCTCAGGATCTAGCCCTCCTGGAACCAGAGAGGGATCTCTCTATAAAAGCAAAGAATAATATATCTTTGAAGTTTAAATTAAGGTGTTAGGCTAATTATAGGGCACAATGGGTTTTTGATTTTGTTTGTTTGGTTGGAAAAAATGAAAAAAGTGTTCAATGTAAGGTAAAGGAATGAGTAGTGAAAGATTTCATGGCACTGGGGAGATAATTCAAAGAGAACACAAGTCCATTAGGCAATGGGGTCATAAAAGGGTTTACTTGCAATTCAAATATCCGAAGCTTTCAATGGTCTAGTCATCTATATCATAGGATCTCTTAAGATGATAGTAAGGGATGAAACAATAAGGAAATGAATGGGAATGATAAGGAAAACCTTCCAAGGTGACCACTTCAGAAAATCTAGGGACAGGGCATGCCTTATCCTCTATGATCCAAACTCCTAATGGGGCTAACTCCGAAGAAAACAATCCAACAGTCATCCTGACTACTTTCAGACAATAGAAAACATTTAAGTTTGACACAGAGTGAAGTCTAAGATCAGAGAAATAATTTTAACCTTCTCTGCTTTTGACATTCAACCCAAAGGGATCTTAGAAAGGCTAAATGTTGGAAAAGGAACCTAGGGGACAGGGCTAACTCTAAATCTCTCAGTTTCCTAATTCTTTCAGCTGAAACCAAATAAGAATATCTAATAAACAAACTCTAAATTCATACATCAGTAAGCATGGACAAACCAACTTATATACTGGTTAAATTATGTTGAATTTTTTCTTAGATACACGAATAGCAGAAAACATAAAGATAAGAAAGTGCAGGAAGCGTTAGGGTACTTGCAGCAGTATATCCTAAGATAAAATTACTGATTCTTATCAAAGAAAATGAAACATGATGTATAATAGAGGGAAAACAATAACAAAGAAAGAACACATCACCACTGATTTAGATCAGGATCCGATGAACATGCTTGTCATATTAGAAGAGAAAAACCAGTCACATACATCCTTGTCCAATAGCTTGATATCACTCAGAAATCATCTCCCAACCTATTTACAACTACTACTCACAGAGCTCTAACTTAGTAAAACAACTTACAATCAGTGTTTTTACAATATCCGACCAGCCAACCAACATTTACAATGTATTTCTCATGATTTCTTATAGGTGAAAGAGTGATAGTAGTGGTAGATAGAAATTAAATGAATTCATTAAGACAGAGAGGAAGAAGTGTTTGAATTCCCACTCTGCTTAATGGTTTACATTAACTGTGTGTACTCTTTAGATAAACTGGGAGTCTTTTGTCAGGTTGACAATTACTCAAAGAGTATGCTCTATGAAGTACTTTCTGGCTGTAGTACTATGTTTTATCTTTTGTGACAAGTAAGGTGAATATCTTGTCTTTCAGGTCTTCCATACTTCGTAACTAATTCACTCGCTGGTTTTTTTAGGACTTCTTGTCAGAATAGTACTACTCTGGAGCTCGATGAAGAATAGAGAATGGATAGTAGTGATTTGGTCCTTTCTTCAGGTGAAGGAATGTTCTGCTGGCACTAAAACACTGATATAAATTCTTTGAAATACTGATATGAACTTTTTATGTTCTTTAGGCCTCATTAGGCCTCCTTGATCATCTTCGGGTATGCATCTGTGTCCTTTGAGTCTATAACTATGGATTAGGCCTCTTAGTCTTCAATATCCTACTTTTTAACCCTTAAATCTCTTCTGATACACTTTTAAAATTTTTACTGACCTGTTTGAGTGAATATATATGCTAAAAAGGCGTTGGAGGGTTTATGTCAGGTTAATAGCCTTGATCTTTAATGAAAAATGCCTTTAAACCTTCTCAGAGACCTCTTTTTCTGCTATTTTGGCTCTGTGATGGTCTTTCACCATGACTTGTGAATACAGAATGAATTCACCACCTGTAAACCCTGCAAAACACGATAAACATGTTATAAAACCCTGAGGGAGTGAGGTAGGCTGCTTCAGAGGCTTGTGAGGATGGAGGAACAATGATGGAAAACAGTGGGTGTGGTGGAAAAATGGCTGAAAATCATGGCGGAATGGCGAAAAAAAGGTTTGATGGGGTCTGGTGTGAGGTGATTCATGGATCGTTGGATTAGATCAATCAATGGTGATATACAGTTGAGATCTGTCAATGAATTCATTTAGAAGGTTAGACGGATGAAAAATGGATGGAGGTGAGATTAGATCAGGGCCATTAGTTTTGAACAAATCAATGATGGAGATCGCGGATGGAGTCATTTGGGAGTATAGGTGAAAAACAAACGAAGGATGACGCGATGCAATGTGGGCCGTTAGATCAGATCAATCAACGACTATGATTAAAAGGGAAATTACGTTGCAGAGGGCGGTAAGGCAGAAACCGGAATGGTTTTCGCGCGGTGCTAAGAGGGGTGGGCGGTATTCACAAAATAACTCGATTCCATTCATCGCGCGACACGTGGATTTAAAAAACCACCAATTTCACATTTTTTTTGGCGTTAACTTGCGGGCACAAAAATTATGCGAAACACATTGGCAGCCGTCGGATTGGAGACTGCAGATCCAACGGTGCGGATCACACGCGACGGGTGAAGAGATGTATTGCCGGAAGAAGTGGTGGGACCCTGATGATGTGTGATGGCTTGGTGCGCGGAGGGAAGGCATCGATTCATCGCGCTACGTCTTGATCATTGGATTGTGTGATCGGATGGTTGAGGTTAGAAGATGGGGCGAAGAGTTTTTGAAAGGAGAAAGGGAAAGCCAGTTGAGCGGGCGGAAGAAAAGGCCCGATGGTCGTTGATCCACAGAGATCAACGGTCCACATCCATTTCAAATCATAACGTCGGGTTTATGAAAAACAAAGGATAGAAGGTTTGGGAGAGGTTTTTTAAGCCTTTAAGCACCCGTTTTTGGGGCTTTGGGTCACATGGAAGAGGGGCCAAAGGGAATAAGCCCTCAAGGGCTTAAAACTTTAATGGAGCGGAGAAATGTTTTTTTAGGCATTTTGAAGGGATTTTGGGGATTTTTTGGCTTTTTAGCGCCTGATTGCTGGGCTGGGGTTACATGAAGAACGGGGCTACAACTATAAGCCCACAGGGGCTTAACTCCTTCATAGTGCAAAAAGGGTGTTTTGGGCCAAATGAGGGGTTCTGATAGGTAAAAGGGATGATTCTTAAAGAAAATAGAGGGCAATACATGGTTTAAAAAGTGATTCAGGATGGTTTAGAGGTTAAAATGAAGGATTACAGAGGATTTTTGCGAAGGGATAAGGGTGACAAATGGGGATTTTGTGGGAATGAAATGGAGCAAATGAAGGCCTTTTTGAGAGAAACTTATTTCACAAACAATAGGACCCATTAATGGAAACAACAGTGAAGATAATTTTTAAGGATAAGGACATCACAATGCTTCAAGGATGATAAATTTTCATGGGAAATGTTCACTTGAAGGCTTGAACAGATTTAGCCACCTATTTGCTTTGACAAAATATTATAGGTGGCTAACAGTGGCTCCACATGGGGATGGCATCTTCTTGAAGGTGTCAAGAATCTCAGAAATAATCTTTGGAATTAGGCCAGGGCCTGATCCTTGACCATATTTTTCTTCTTTGATCAGCTGTTACATAAGTGAAAAGCATTATATCAGCAGCAATACTTCCCCAAACAATCTACCTACCCATCCTACTGTCCTAACATTTTTTCTTCAAGATGCATTTAGACTTGTAGACCTTCTTCATCATTATTTTTCATTTAAAGAAAAAGCTAATCTAATTCTACCCTTATTCCTCCATGAGACCAGATTAAACAGTTGGACTCATAGCTTCTCTACCTAAACTAATATCTACCAGGGTTAAACTATCTGACAGATTTTCATTCTCTACATTCTAAAACAGAAATTTAAATACAGACAAACCAGGATTATAATGTCTGATTTGTTGTGGGTCCATGGCATAAAGACAGGCTGCACATGAACTGAACTTTGGAAAAAATTGAAACAAAATTGTGAAGGCTTGAAATTTTGAAAATTCGAAGCATCCTTCCTTCTTTTTGTGACTCAGATTTTGAGCTTTTTAGAGTCACCTTTCTTTCTTCATTTCAGCTCTGGTTTTTATCTTGTTAGAGCTGTTTCTTATTCTTTCTTTGCTGGTTCAATTTTTGAGCATGTTAGAACCAACCTTTCACTTGCCCTAGCTCAGGTTTTGATCTGATTTGAGCCATTCCTTTGGAACTTCATAGGTTCAAGATTTGAGCTTGTCTGAACCTTCTTATATTTTTTTTTATTTTTCTTTTTCCAAATGAAACAAAGCAATGGTATTTACAATGGAATTGAAAAATTTAATCTGAAATTTAGCAGTAGTAATGCTTGAGCATCTTGCCATTGAAAGGACCCCCAAACATATCTGTACCATCCAATTCTTGCAGAAAAAATTCATTGGGACCAATGGTATATTGAATTATGTAAGGGCCTTTCCATAAACTATCAAACTTGCCATGCTTACCCTTATCTTCTCTTCTAGAGTCCCATTTGAGTACCTTGTCCCCAATTTTGAAATCACAGGCCTTGGTCCTCTTATCAAACCGTTTTTTGATGTTCTCTTGCACTTTTTGAGCTCTGTTGTAGACTTCTTCCCTAGTCTACTGGAGATGTATGGTATGATTGATTCTCCTCATCATGCTGTCTTCCTCTGATTGTATTTCTTGGACCAATTTTATCACTGGTACTCCCAAACTGGTAGGGAATACTACATCTGCTCCATACACTAGCTGATCGGGAGACATTCCAATGAATTTCTTTGTTGCCAACCTGTCTGCCCATAAAGCATGCACCAACTTATTATGCCATGATTTTTTATTCTCTTCCAGTAGCTTCTTGATGATGGTCACCAAACTCTTATTTGATGATTCTACTAGCCCATTACCTTGAGGGTAATAAGCAATAGAATGACCAAGTGCAATCTAATACCTGTGACAAAAACCGATCATCTTTTTAGAACCAAATGCAGCAACATTGTCAGTGATCATTTTCCTAGGGCAGCCAAATCTAGATAGGATATGGTCTTCAAGGAATTTTATGATGACTGAGTCTGTGGAATTCCTAGAAGGGATGGCCTCCATCCATTTAGTGAAATAGTTAGTGACTGTGAGTATCCATCTATGTTGGGCAGATGAATCAGGATGGATTTCTCCTATGAAGTCTAGGCCCCACTGCTGAAAAGGAGCTTCAACAGTGATTGGTTGTAAAGGTAAAGGAAGGAGTTTTCTTTTGCCCTCAAAGATTTGGCATTTGTGGTAGGAAACTATCATTTTATAGACATCTTGGAAGAGTGTGGGCCAATAATAGCCAGCTCTAAGGATTTTATGGGCAGTGGTTTTCCAGTAGAGATGGCCGCCACACTCTCCTTCATGAAACTCATGCTTGATCTTCTCTGCATCAACTTCAGGAAAAAATTTAAGAAATAAACCATTGGCATTTTTCCAATATAAACATTCATTTAAAATGCAATAATTTCTAGCTTTCAACTTTAAAAACCTTTCCTTTGTCTTAGATAAATCAAGAGGGGCATTTAGATTGACAAGCACCTACAAGATATCAACATACCAAGGTGAGTTTTGGAACTGTTCTTCTACAATGGGAGCTGGTAATCCTTCTTGTTCATCCAAAGCATCTACCATATTAATGTCAAGGGCTTGTAGGTTAGATTCAGCCATTAATTGTGCTAAGCCTTGACCCTTGATGAGTTTAGTGGGTTTGATTTACAAATCATATTCTAGTATCACAGCAACCCACTTGCCTCTTTTGCCATCTGGATCTTGTGACAAAATTTCCTTCACCACTATGTTAGGCACAAAGGCAATAATATGAGAATGCAAAATGTAAACTCTGAAGTTTTTCAAGGCCTTTACCAAAGCATAAGCATGTTTTTCCATGATATTATATTTCAGAGGTGCATCTCTTAATGCCTTGCTGAAAAATGCAATTGGCTGCTCTTGTCCTTCTGGATTTTTCTGCAATAGGACAACAACCACAGTATGTTCTGATGCAAATGAGAATATAAGGAAATATTTTGTAAAATCTGGGCTGATGAGAACTGGTGCTCAGGTGAGTGCATGTTTTACCAGTTCAAAAGACTTCTTGGCTTCTAGAGTCCACTTAACTCCTACCTCCTTTTTAAGCATATTAGTCATGTTTCTATGGAGTTCTGCTAGGTTGGGTATAAAGCTCCTCAAGAATTTAATCTTCCCAATAAAGGACTGCAACTCCTTGATGTTTCTTGGGTGGCTAATATGCAATATTCCCTCAACTATTTTTGGGTCTATTTTAATCCCCTTCTCATATATAATGTGACCAAGAAGTTTACCTTCTTGGAGACCAAACACAGCCTTTTTGGGATTTAAATATAGCCCATACCTTCTACATTTCTCAAAGACTTTTCTCAAATGTTCAAGGTGCTCTTCATCAGTTTTGGAATAAACTGTTATGTCATCCAGGTAAATTACAATGAAGTGGCCTATTTCTTCTGAGAATGCAATGTCCATGGCTCTTTGAAATGTGGCACCAGCATTCATTAATCCAAAAGGAATTTTCACATACATGAAAGTGCCCCAAGGAGTGGTGAAGGTTGTTTTAAGTTAATCTTCTAGGAACACTAAGATCTGGTTGTACCTTGAAAATCCATCTAGTAGTGAAATCCTCCTAGAACCAACTACCCTTTGTAGGATATGTTCCATTTTGGGCAAGGGGTAATTTTCTTTTAAGGAGGCTCTGTTTAAGTTTCTAAAATCAATGCACAACCTTATTTCTCCTGTCTTTTTCCTTACAGCCACAAGGTTAGATACCCAATCCGAAAACCTCACGGGCACTATGATTCCAGCCTCATACATTTTCTTGATCTCTTTTTCTACCAGAGGTAACTGTGCAGGTTTTATTCTACGCAGCTTTTGCCTAAAAGGTTTATGGTTTTCTTTCAATGGAATCTTATGTTGGATGATCTCTGTGTCATAGGCTTTCAAATCTTCATAGCTCTAAGAAAAAACATCAACAAAATCTTTAAATAAATCAATGTATTTCTGTTTGATGTGTGTTGGCAAAGTTTTAGATAATTTGATCATTTTAGGCTTGTATTTGCTGCCTATATTGCATTCTTCAACATCAGATTCAGTGTGTTCTATAGTGGGCTTTTTTTCCACATCATTAAAATCAAAGAGGTCCTCAAGAGGTGCTAGTCCTCTGGGTATGTTTTTGTCTTTGGACTGCAGTACCTTTATGTCTTCTTTATCTGTTTTCATGTATTCTTATGTTTGGTTTTCGAATTCTCTGGTTAGCATGTTCATTTCTGCAGTAGGAAATGGCTTTTCTTCATCAGGGGGCTCTTTATCTGAACTATCTTTATTGAGCTTAAAGTTCGAATCAGGTAATTCAAACTCATTCCTGGAAAGTAGGAAATCCTCTATCTGTTTGTCACCCTCAAAGACCTGCCAATATTTTTCACTTTCTAGTACTGCTGGTCTGTATTTTGTTTGAACAATGATTTGTTTGTCACTAAGTGGTCTCTGATATGAACTAGAAGCGCAGGCCGATCCATTTGCAAGTATGTTTTGACTTCTAGGGACAAACAGAAGCTCATATTCTACAAATGTTTTCAAGAGATCCATGGCATCATTTCTATATTCCCTTAATCTAGGATGCTTGGCAGTATACTCTCCATTTACTTGTTTGATGACTATTTCTGAATCTCCATGGACAACTATCGTCTTGGCTCCTATTTTTTTCAATAGATGCAGCCCTAAGAGGAGAGCTTCATACTCTGTTATGTTTTTTGTACATTTGAAATCTAGCTTGAAGGCATGACTCTCAGCATAATTGTTTTCAGTATTGTGCAACCATACCCCAGCTCCTACATTCCTTTTAGTGCAAGACCCATCAAATTTCATGCTCCATAAGGGATTGTTAGTAGATTTGTTATCGATTTCCTTCTTAATGTCTTCTTGTTTCTTGAGGTCAGCAGGCTGATGGGAAAACTACTCTTTACAGTCTCGGTTCTGATTTTCTAATTCTGCAGACTATTCAAATGTTTCTCTCTTGTTTTACTCTGTATCTAGAGCTGCCATAATGTTTGGGTTCATGGCCTCTACTCTGCTGTTTAAATTTTTATTCTCTAGCTCTTTCTCATCTGTCAACTCATCATTGTAAAGTATGAAAGATTCTAGGTCTATATGGACAGAATAAAGAGGGGAATTTTTTGGTTTCTCTGGGTTGCTTACCATTAATTTCATATGTGTTTCCCTATATAGTCTTTTAAGCTGGCTGAAAACAGAGATAGTGGCATATATCATGTCCATTTGCATTGTACCTTGTAGTTTGGCACCCCATGATCTTGATAACAACATGCCATACTTAGGAGGTAAATTAGCCACTACAACATCCATTACCATGCACTTGGATGGGATTTGGGTCAAATTCACATAGATATCTTTGATCAGGCCCAAACACTTCACTCTTCTAGAGTCAAAATAATATAAATCCTTATATGTTTTGGTTATCTCTAGGCCTATTTTTTCCATGATCACTTTGGGCATGATATTGTGTGAAGCTCATGAGTCATGCATAGCATTATGTAGGATTTTGTCATGGATATTTATACTAACATAGAAAGGAGCCACTACTCCTTCCTGAAACTTCCCTTCAATTTTTGGGCCAAACAAGAGAGCTGGTTGATCATCATTTAAGTTGATAGAGTCATTGTTTTCTCCTAAGATTAAATCTTTCAAGATTTGACATTTATATACATCCTAGGTGGCCAACTCAGCGAGAGGGACAGAAATTTTGATTTTGGAAATCTCACTTTCCAGATTGAAAGGATACTGACTCTTTGAAAGGTTCAATTCTGTTTTGTTGGTCATTTTTTTATTGGAAAAATCAGCTTGCTGATTCTCACTATGTACATTGGTTGAAACTATTTTTTCAGGAGCATTAGTTGTAATGCTAGTGCTACTGGTTTCTTGAATTGTTTTATCCATGGTTTGGATGTCTTTGTCCTGGTTTTTGCCAGAACTCTTAGCTGTTGTTTTGTTGCTTTCAACAGTCCCTTTAGGAGTCTTTTCATGTCTTTTCTTAATGGTGATTTCAGAGGTTTTTGGTTTGGAATTTTCTAGGCTCTTTTTACTTCTGAGCTCATATTGTTCTCGGACCTGCATGATGACATTCTCGAATCCTAACCTATAGTATTTAGATTCTAACCCTTCCTCATCCCAATGTGTGAATGAGGTCTGGTTATCTTCTGTGGAAAAGGTGTGATCTTGGTTATCCACCTCCACCATGTTCATGGTAGTTCCCTCTGATTCTTCTATTATTCCCTCATCCTCATCAAGGAAATTTTCTTGGAATGGAGGTATGACTTGTTGGTCAGAATCCCTTTGTCTATTGGGAGGAGTGTTTCTCCTAAAGTTTTGGTTCTAGTTTTTAGTTTGGTTTCTATTCTGATTATTGACTTGGAAAACCATTTTCTCCATCATTCTTTCTAGCCTCTCCATGTTTTTGGCTAGATTATCAAATTTTGGATCAGATGTAGAGGCTGTGTTGTCTTCCTTATAGGTTACCTTCTTTTCAGCCCTCATCCTAACTCTTTTTTCAATTAAGTTTTCCTCTACACTCATAGCCCCCTTATGCATATCTTCTAGAGTTGTATAATCTCTCTCCCTAAGTTGATAGGCCATGTCAGCATCGAAACCCTTAGGATATTTCACTAAGGCCATTCCTTGGGGAGGTTTCATGTGGGGTGGAAGAGCATTGTAAACACTGTTAAACCTGGTGGAGTAATCATGAACACTCTCCCCCTAATTTCTTTTAAGATTTTTATACTTTGCTAATATTTGTAGAGGGTTGCTTTTGATTTCCCATTTTTTTATGAAAGCTTGATGTAATGAGGGAAGATCATTGATGCTATTAGGAGTTAAGCCCTTAAACCACTTTTTTACTTCTCCTCCTAAACTTTGAGCAAATATTATCATCTTAATGGTCTCATCTTCTATTTCCATATAATCGAATGCATCCTCCATCCTATCTACATGGTGTTGAGCTGTGGTAGATTCTTTTCCAGTGAAATGGGGAATTTTAGACTGATAGTCATTGGGTAAAGGAGCCAAAGGCTGTGGCAACACTAGTGGAGCATACCATGCTGCCATGATAGTGTTTTGTGGAGGGAAAGGAGTGGCTTGGACAGCAGGTATATGGATGACAGAAATGCTTGGACCAACAACAAACTGTTGAGTATATTTAGGGTGAGAGAGCCCCAAGTTATGAATGAAATGGATGTCAGGAGGATTTGATGGAAGGGTTTCTCTATCACTAATATGTTGACCACTATGTGGTGGTGATTTTTTAGGCTCAAAGCCTGTCTGATCTATACCACTAAATGACTTATCTCTTGGTAAATTACTTGGTAAATCTAAATCAACTTGGGTATCTGATAGAGCCGCAAGGTTTTCAGGTGTTGAGTTAGCTCTATGAATGGGTATGACAATGGTTGGATCCCTAGGTGTGGGAGATTTCCTAAGAATTCTCTCTGGATTGTCAACTATTTCAGGTGGATTTGGATCAGGATAAGATCTGGTATGGATTTTCCTTGAAGCCAATATGTTAAGTCCTCAGACTTAGTGAAGAAAGTTAGCCAGGTATAACAATATTTAAGAGGAAAACTATCTTTAAACAAATAAGCTTAATCCTATGTGTTTCCTTTAGTATGGATGATGTTGTAATGAAACTGGTCTCTCAGTGGAGTCTTGTGAAAACAAAGATAATCAGCAGGCCTATTGATCACCAGTGGACTCTTTTGGTCATTTAGGAACTGTGGAGTCACCAGGTCGAGGGTTTTAAAATGTTTGAAGCAGGTTGTTGTCCACCATCAGCAATCTATACCAAATCAAGGCTAATTGGTCTTCTTCGTGTTTTTAGATATGTTTTAAGGAGTGTTTTAACTCAAGTCCCCAGTGGAGTCGCCATTATGTTGGAGACTCAACTGGTTAACGCACCAAATATTCTTCAATCAAGGGGTTTTTTTAGGTCCTAATGGTATCTAAGAAGAAATTCACTCAGAATTCCCCAGCGGAGTCGCCATTATGTTGGGGTTCCTGTGATTTGGCAGATTTGGCAATACCAAATGACAAGACAACATCAAACCACTTTGGGATCTCAGGATGTAGCCCTCTTGGATCCAGAGAGGGATCTCTATATAAGAGCAAAGAATAATATATATTTGAAGTTTAAATTAAGGTGTTAGGCTAGTTATAGGGCACAATGGGTTTTTGATTTTGTTTGTTTGGTTGGGAAACATGAAAGAAGGGTTCAATGTAAGGTAAAGGAATGAGTAGTGAAGGATTTCATGGCAATGGGGAGATAATTCAAAGAGAACACAAGTCCATTGGGAAATGAGGTCATAAAAGGGTTTACTTGCAATTCAAATATCCAAAGCTTTCAATGGGCTAGTCATCTATATCAGAGGATCTCTTAAGATGATAGTAAGGGATGAAACAATAAGGAAATGAATGGGAATGACAAGGAAAACCTTCCAAGGTGACCAATTCGAAGTAAATCTAGGGACAGGGCATGCCTTAACCTCTATGATCCAAAATCCTAATGAGGCTAACTCCGAAGACAACAATCCAGCAGTCCTCCTGACTACTTTCAGACAATAGAAAAAATTTAAGTTTGACACAGAGTGAAGTCTAAAATTAGAGAAAGACTTTTAACCTTCTCTGCTTTTGAAATTCAACCCAAAGGGATCTTAGAAAGGCTAACTATTGGAAAAGGAACCTAGGGGACAGGGCTAACTCTAAATCTCCTAGTTTCCTAATTCTTTCAGTTGAAACCAAATAAGAACATCCAAAAAACAAACTCTAAATTCATACATCAGTAAGCATGGACAAACCAACTTCTATACTGGTTAAATTATGTTGAATTTGTTCTTAGATACACGAATATCATAAAACATAAAGATAAGAAAGTGCAGGAAGCGTTAGGGTACTTGCAGCAGTATATCCTAAGCTAAAATTACTGATTCTTATCAGAGAAAATGAAGCATGATGTATAACAGATGGAAAACAATAACAAAGAAAGAACACATCACCACTGATTTAGATCAGGATCCGATGAACATGCTTGTCATATTAGAAGAGAAAAACCAGTCACATACATCCTTGTCCAATAGCTTGATATCACTCAGAAATCATCTCCCAACCTATTTACAACTACTACTCATAGAACTCTAACTCAGTAAAATAGATTACAATCAGTGTTTTTACAATATCGGACCAACCAACCAACATTTACAATGTATTTCTCATGAGTTCTTATAGGTGAAAGAGTGATAGTAGTGGTAGATAGAACTTAAATGACTTCATTAAGACAGAGAGGAAGTAGTGTTCGAATGCCCACTCTGCTTAATGGTTTACATTAACTGTGTGTACTCTTTAGATGAATTGGGAGTTTTTTGTCAGGTTGACAATTACTCGAAGAGTATGCTCTATGAAGTACTTTCTGGCTGTAGTACTCTGTTTTATCTTTTGTGACAAGTAAGGTGAAGATCTTGTCTTTCAGGTCTTCCATACTTTGTAACTAATGCACTCGCAGTTTTTTTTAGGAATTCTTGTCAGAATAGTACTACTCTGGAGCTCGATGAAGAATAGAGAATGGATAGTAGTGATTTGGTCCTTTCTTCAGGTGAAGGAATGTTTTGCTGGCACTAAATCACTGATATAACTTCTTTGAAATACTGATATGACTTGTTTATGTGCTTTAGGGCTCATTAGGCCTCCTTGATCATCTTCGGGTCTACATCTGTGTCCTTTGAGTCTGTAACTATGGATTAGGCCTCTTAGTCTTCAATATCCTACTTTTTAACCCTTAAATCTCTTCTGATACACTTTTAAACTTTTTGCTGACTTTTTTGAGTTAATATACATGCTACAGAGGCGCTGGAGGGTTTATGTCAAGTTAATAGCCTTAATCTTTAATGAAACATGCCTTTAAACCTTCTCAGAGACCTCTTTTTCTGTTATTTTGGCTCTATGATGGTCTTTCACCACGACTTGTGAATACAGAATAAATTCACCACCTGTAAACCCTGAAAAACACGATAAACACGTTATAAAACCCTGAGGGAGTGAGGTAGGCTGCTTCAGAGGCTTGTGAGGATGGAGGAGCAGCGATGGAAAACGGTGGGTGTGGTGGAAAAATGGGTGAAAATCATGGCAGAATGGCGAAAAATAGGTTTGATGGAGTCTGGTGCGAGGTGAGTCATGAACCGTTGGATTAGATCAATCAACGATGATCTACGGTTGAGATCTGTCAATGAATTCGTTTAGAAGGTTAGATGGATGAAAAATGGATGGAGGTGAGATTAGATCAGGGCCATTAGTTTTGAACAAATCAATGGCAGATATCGCGGATGGAGTCATTTAGGAGTATAGGTGAAAAAAAAACGAAGGAGGATGCGATGCAATGTGGGCCGTTAGATCAGATCAATCAATGACTACGATTAAAAAGGAAATTATGCTGCGGAGGGCGGTAAGGCGGAAAACTAGAATGGTTTTCGCACAGCGCTAAGGGGGGTGGGCGGTATTCACAAAAATAATGCGATTCCATTTTGGGGCTTTGGGTCACATGGAAGAGGGGCCAAAGGGGATAAGCCCTCAGGGGCTTAAAAATTTAATGGAGCAGAGAAATGTTTTTTTAGGCCTTTTGAAGGGATTTTGGGGATTTTTTGGCGTTTTAGCGCCCGATTGCGGGGCTGGGGTTACATGAGGAACGAGGCTACAACTATAAGCCCACAGGGGCTTAACTCCTTCATAGTGCAAAAAGGGTGTTTTAGGCCAAAAAACAAGGATTTTTAGGCCAAATGAGGGGTTCTGATAGGTAAAAGGGATGATTCTTAAACCAAATAGAGGGGAATACATGGTTTAAAAAGTGATTCAGGATGGTTTAGAGGTTAAAATGAAGGATTACAGAGGATTTTTGCAAAGGGATAAGGGTGACAAATGGGGATTTTGTGGGAATGAAATGGAGCAAATGAAGGCCTTTTTGAGAGCAGCTTCTTTCATAAACAATAGGACCCATTAATGGAAACATCAGCGAAGATAATTTTGAAGGATAAGGACATCACAAGGCTTCAAGGATGATAAATTTTCAAGGGAAATTTTCACTTGAAGGCTTGAACAGATTTAGCCACCTGTCTTCTTTGGAAAAATATTATAGGTGGCTAACACCAATCACATTGTTTACTCTCTAAAAACTTCACAGTGATGTGGCAAAGCAAAGGCATATATTACAAAGCAAGGTACAGTGTTGAGATGGATGAAACTTTATATGTTTGATGGAACCTCCTTCAAAAGCAGAGGGTTAGAAACACATTGATAAGACCTCCTTCACAACAAAACAAAGGATGCATTGTGGTGAATGAGAGGTTGCATTAGTGCTTTTATGATAAAATCCTTTGTAAGTTTGATTTAATGGAAAATTTGATATCAAAGTTGAAAGGAAAACAATGAATAAGGGAAAGGGGCTTATTGACAGTTTGAAAGAAGTTTGAGTAGTTAAAGGAAAGAAACAGTTTTCTCTCAAAACTGTCATATTGTTGGGTATGTGTTATATTCTTTCCACGACAATGTGTTTGGTCCTTAATTTCCGGCGGGTAGTCCGCGTCCATCGTTTTGTGCATGGTTTTGCACATGGTATTGGGGTACGATGGTTTTCGGCCCCTGGTATTTTTGTAGATCTGGTCAAGGGAACTACGGTTATATTCTAATCCAGGGTTTATGGATTGGGGTTTATGTATGCTTCGGCATGTATATATATGTGTGTTGTAACACTAAAAGGAATATAATGAAAAATCAAGCTGGTCGTCCCGATTTGGGATCCAGGGGAAAATCTCTGTGTTTATCTGTTTTATGTTTTACGCTATCGTTATTGTTTATTTTCTGTTATAAGATTCGTGTGTAGATAATTTATGTTCAGGTTTAAAACCTAAATTTGGTATCGGAGCTGTTTTGGCTTCAAGGGGATGCCTTTGCTGCTAAGGGTTTTTTGCTTGGGCCTGACGTAGACCCTGTTCAGTGGGAGATCTACAGGATCGATTCTTGCTGTGAAAGAAGATGGTGAGCGGCAGGAAGATAGAGATAGAGAAATTTAATGGTCAGAGTTTTGAGTTGTGGAAGCTCAAGATGGAGGATCTGCTGCTGGATAAAGATCAGTGGATCGCGGTAGATCCAGGTACTAAACCAACGACAATGTCAGATGAAGACTGGAAGAAACTAGATCGGAAGGCTAAGAGCACAATATGGTTGTGTGTCTTAGATTCAGTATTGTTGAATGTATCTGGGGAAGCTACGGCGAAGACCTTGTGGGACAAGCTAGGGACTTTGTATCAATCTAAGTCTCTGCTGAATAAGTTGTTCCTGGGGAAAAAGTTGTATAACCTGAGGATGAAGGATGGAGACTCGGTGACAGAGCATCTGAATGCCTTCAATACTGTGGTAAGTCAGTTGTCGTCTATTGATATTAAAATCTCAGATGAAGATAAGTGCATCATTTTGTTGTGCTCTCTACCAGACTCGTGGGACAGTCTGGTTATTGCAATAGGTAGCAATACAACTACCTTGAACTTTGATGATATTGTCTCAGCCTTGCTGTCGGAGGAAATGAGACGGAGAAATATGGAGGGTCAGAATGGAGATGCCTTATCTGTACGAGGAAGGTCCCAGAACAGAAACAAGAATAAGGTTTCGGGTGGGAGATCTAAATCTAGAGGGAGATCTAAATCTCCTGGAAAGTTTGTAAAGGTGTGCTGGAAATGCAGAAAGGAAGGACACTACAAAAAGGAATGCAGATCTAAAGCTCCTAAGAAAGGAAAGGGATGGGGTAGAGCTCATACCGGAGGCAAAACCACCTCGGATGAAGGTGGGGATGTGTGTTGGCTTCTTCTTCAAATACACATGTAGATCATGAGTCATTTTCGATTGACTCGGTACATCCTTTATTTTCACTCCGGGTGGTTGTGAAGTATATAGAAATAAGTGGTGGTGATGTCTTCCTGGGGATGATGAGCCGAATCTCCGGACGTCGAAAATATCAAAGCTGGAAAAGTTAGGGATCAGAGGGTCAGACACTTCACAGTACTGCTGTTCTGCATTGGCCGGA
The DNA here is from genome assembly GCA_034641835.2 of Pinus albicaulis. NCBI lineage: Eukaryota > Viridiplantae > Streptophyta > Pinopsida > Pinales > Pinaceae > Pinus > Pinus albicaulis. Next base: position 1,602,188,457 of record CM076582.1, read on the forward strand.
AATCTGATTTCTGTAAGCAAGATGGATGATGCAGGTGTAAAAACAGTGTTCGAGAAAGATGCCTGCAAGATGGTTCGGGGAGCACTGGTATTAATGCGGGGAGTTCGGACTGGAACTCTGTACAAGCTACAAGGTAGCACAGTTATTGATGGGTGTAACAGTTCTGTGGTTCCTGAAAGTGGGCCGGAAAGCCTAGCTGTGTCTGGAGAAAAGACCATGCTACGGCATCAAAGGCTTGGACATATTGGAGAGAAGGGCCTTCGAATACTGCATATAAATGGTATGGTAGAAGGTATGTCTAATTTCTCTCTGGATTTCTATTTATGTGAACATTGTGTATATGGGAAGCAGAATCGGGTGAGTTTTCCCTCTGGTGCTAAGAGGGCGAACAAGATATTAGAACTTGTGCACAGTGATGTGTTTGGGCCTGTGTCAGTTCCGTCACTGGGAAAGTCTGTGTACTATGTTTCATTCATAAATGACTTCTCAAGGAATACATGGATATATTTCTTGAGGAAGAAATCTGAAGTCTTTGACAAATTTAAAGAATTTAAGGCTCTGGTGGAAAACCAGACAGAGAAGAAGATAAAGGCATTGAGGACGGATAATGGTGGGGAGTTACACTTGAAGGAATTTAGGATTACGTAAGAAATTATTGGTATAACACAGCGAAGAATACTCACATACACACCATGACAGAAAATAGAGTTACGAAAAGAATAGCGAGAACAACGTGGAAAAACAGAAAGCATGGTGGTATAGGATTGAAAAGAATTATAGGCAAGCGTTAGACTGCATGCTATCTGGTTAATAGATCACCTTCATCGGTGTTGGAGGATAATACTCCACATGAGGTATGGACTGGTAAGAAACCCTCTCTTTCACATCTAAGGGTATTTGGATGTGATGCATATGTACATGTTCCAAAGCAGAAAAGGACCAAGTTGGATAATAAATCTGAAAGGTGCATCTTTATTGGGTATAAGATGGTTTAAAGGGTTACAAGCTTTGGAACCCAGAAACAAGGAAGGTTGTGTACAGCCGAGATGTGGTGTTTAGAGAGGTGAAAGATGTTGTTAAACATGAAGTCCTACCAAAGGAACCTGAGAAGATAGAGTTTGAGCTAAAGGAGGATGAATCAGACTCTACAACAGAAGAAGACTCAGAAGATGAAGAACCACAAACTCCAACTTTGAGAAGATCAGTTCGGGAAAGAAGGCAACCAGAAAGGTATAGTCCATCTGCTTTCTGTTCAGGTTTTGCCTTAACTATAACTGATGATGAACCCAGAACTGTCAGGGAGGCAGTAGATTCAGAGGATGGAAAACTCTGGAAGGAGGCCATGGTTGATGAAATAGCATCCTTGCACAAAAACGATGCATGGGATCTGGTGGAGTTGCCGGCTGGAAGGAAGCCCATTGGGAGAAAATGGGTGTTTAAGAAGAAGATGAATGTAGAAGGCAAGGTGGAGAAATAAAAAGCTCGGTTGGTAGCGAAAGGTTATTCCCAGGTGCCGGGAATTGATTTTGGTGATATTTTTTCTCCTGTTGCCAAGGTTACTTCTATTAGATTACTTTTATCTGTTACTGCTGCATTTGATTTTGAGATAGAACAGATGGATGTGAAGACAAATTTTCTTCACGGGGATCTAGAAGAGGAGATCTACATGAAGCAACCTGAAGGCTTTATGGTGAAGGGTAAGAAGGAACTGGTATGCAGGTTGAAGAAGTCTCCGTATGGGTTAAAACAGTCACCAAGGATGTGGTATCAGAAATTTGATACCTATATACGGGGACTTGGCTTCACCAGAAGCAAGGAAGATCATTGTGTTTATTTTAAATTAATTGGTGATCGTGTTATATATCTGATCTTGTATGTGGATGATATGTTGTTGATTGGAAATGACAAAGAAATTATCCAAGATTTGAAGACCCAACTGTTCTCCAAATTCGACATGAAGGATCTGGGTGCTTCAAACTATATTTTGGGCATGGAAATTAAGAGAGTTCGGGCAAAGAGGAAGCTCTAGTTAAACCAGAGGAAGTATGTCTAGACTATATTGCAGAGGTTCAATATGTAGGATAGTAAACCGGTGAATGTTCCTATTCTGGGTGTAAAGCTTTACGGTGAACGATTAATCGTTCTGAAAGAAGTATATGTCCCGTGTTCCATGTCTGGCGTCTGGTGATGCTTTGATGTCATGGTATGTACTAGACAGGACATTGCACACGTGGTGGGTATTGATTCTGTCAGCTTCCAGGAAGGAACGTGGACGATGGTAGTGGGTTTCGAGATATTTATGTGGCACTAGCGGTGCATAGCTTGTCTTTGCAGAAGAACCGGAATTGAAGAATATTTGGACATTCGTGGTTTTGTTGATGCGGTAGGCAGTGCGAGACCAAAGATCTGGTGGGTATGTGTTTAGCCTATTTGGAGGCTCAGTCAATTGGATGAGTAAAAGACAGTCTGTAGTGGCTCTTTCAACTATAGAGGCTGAATACATAGCAGCCACTCATGCAAGCAAGGAAGCAGTTTGGTTACAGAGATTGTGTTCAAGTATGGGGTTGGTACGACAAGCTATAAGGATAGACTGTGGTAGCCAAAGTGAATTTTTCTTGGCTAAGAACCCTGCTTACATTCAAAGACAAAGCACATTGATGTTCAATATCACTTTGTTAGAGATATGGTTGAGGCTAAAAGGGTGTTGCTGGTAAAGGTGGACACTTTGAAGAATGTTGCAGATGCATTGAAAAAGTCTATGAGCACTCAGAAGTTCTCTTGGTGTAGAGAAACAATGGGTGTTGAGTTAGGCCAATAGCTAAGCCATACTGTGGCCCAAATGGAAGAAGAAAACAGCAAAGTGGGAAGAATGTTGAGTATATGTTATTCTTTCCTGACTAAGCACGCGCAGAGGGGTTTGAAAGAGGCAATAGCCCCCTATAAAAATCGGCAGCTTCTGCATAAAAAAATACGGTCATATTTTTACGTGAGTAGTCAAAAGCTTGGTTGTGTAGTTTTGCACATGGTTTTGGGGTACGATGGTTTTAGACCCCTGGTATTTTTGTAGATCCGGTCAAGGGAACTACGGTTATGTTCTAATCCAGGGTTTATGGATTGGGGTTTATGTATGCTTCGGCATGTATATATATGTGTTGTAACACTAAAAAGGAATATAATGAAAAATCAAGCTGGTCGTCCCGATTTGGGATCCAGGGGAAAATCTCTGTGTTTATCTGTTTTATGTTTTATGCTCTCGCTATTGTTTATCTTTTGTTATAAGATTCGTGAGTAGATAATTTCTGTTGGGGTTAAAGCCTACACATATTCTACCCCCTAAAGACAAAAAGAAGATAGTACCCAAAGAAGAGACTTGTTTCAAAAAATAGATTCTATTAAAACTGATTGCTCACAACACAGTTCATAAGAAGTGAAATTTGTTTTCATTTGAACAAGAAACTTGTTTGCCAACGAAGGAAGGAAATAGTGCTTTAAGAAGAGAACCATTTTTCAGTGCATTTAAAGGTCTAGTAAACATGAACAAAATGATAGTGAGCATAGCAATCTTGAAAGCAAACAAAGTGGCAGCCAACATAGTGATGATGAGGAACATGACAGTTTTCAAGGAAACAGTGAAGGGGGAGAACAAAACAACCCTCAACAAAGCAATAATGATAAAGAACCTAGCATTCATGAAGAAAGCAGTGATAAGGAGGAACAAAACAATCCTCAAAAAAGAAATCAAAGAGACAGTGGTAACTTGCAGCAAGGAAAAGAAGACACTCAAGGAGAGAGCATTCATGATAAAGGCACCCACAGTAATGGCAAGCAAACACAAAACATTGAGCATTCCGAGGAAAGAAGCATGAAACAAAAAGAGCAAGGCAGCCCAAAGGAAGACAATAAAAACATAGAGCATGAAGAGAGTTCTCAAAATCATGTGCTAGCTGCCTCTCCTAGGCAAGGGGCCATGACTTCTTCGCCAAAGCTAAAAATGCCAAAACAACAAGGAAGAAAACCAAACGAGAGAAACTCAAAAGCTGCCCAATAGAGGCTCCCTACGCAAAAACATGGAAAAGACTAATCTAGGCTTAATATTTTGGTCCAATATTTTTTGCAGGTTTCTAAAAAGCCTTAAGGGGTTTTCTCACCAAAATTGAGCAAATTTTGGCATGATCTTGTTTTTTGACATTTTTGGGCCTAATTGCGCAAATTCATGAGCGCAACCATTTTTGTTTGGAGCATCCTCAATTGTTGAGAGTGGTATCTTTGGATGACTTAAATTGAAGGGCACCTACTCAGAAAATTTCAGATCAAAAGAATGTGTTTTTGTCCCCCAAAGAGGCGAAAAACAGTGATTTTTTAACTTTCTGCCTCACATATCAGCAAGGGCTACTTTTCTACCTTTTTTCACTCAGTTCAGATTTTTACAGACTTTCTAGCATAAATTTGGGAAAAATCAAGTATTTCCAAAAATTAGACATCCAGGGCTTTCCAACGAGCCATCACGGGCCTCATTTCGACATCGGGAAGTCCCTCAAAATTCATTTGCAAGACAGGCAATTTTCTGCTGCTACACTCCTATAGCATTTTGGCAAAAAAGATAGTTTTCCGAAGATGCTCATCCAAATGTACGTTAAGCCTTTTTTAGTTCTTTTCAGTCATGCAAAGTCAATTTTATTTCCATTTTTAGTATTTTTAAGATATTTTTGAAGATATTTTGTGCTTTGGGCTTTGCAAAGCCTCAAGGAAAAAATCAGATATTTGTATTAGGCCAATGGGCTTGCTAGTTTCTCTAGGAGGGTTTCCTTCTCTTTGGCCTATATAATCCAAGAGAATTCATTGTAACCAGAGGCTGAACTTGATGATATAGAGCAATACATGATATTACAAGCTTTGAAGAAACACTTTGTCTAATGATGTGGATGATTTCTTGTTTGTCTTGGATGGTGGAAGAGGATTGTTTGTTGGATTCCTTGGCTTGGTAAATGGTATAATGTTCCTATATGTATGTTTTCCTTAGTTTATCATACATGTTTTCATGCTTCTTGCTTATTGTAGGTCAGTAAAAAATAGATTTGAGACATGCCCATGGAGACACCTCAAGTTTCCTTATTTCATTACAGCTTCTATGTTTTTCTTCTTTCTTAGTTATGTCAAAGAATTCTTAACTGCTCTTTGATACCCTAAGAACTTGTTATCAATTTCATTAATGGTTATTATGTATGCTATCTATTATGATTCAGGGTATGCCCTACTTACTCATAGCTATCCAAAACCCCATCACTGAAACCTTGCTCTGAATTTTTTATTGTCTTAGTTGAACCAAAGAGGTCTTGTTTCGATCTTGTCCTTTGCCTATGCTCTGCAATCTTAGTTAAAAGTTCCCGATAGCTCAAAATATGATGTCTTGGAGTTCCCTCTTCATATATTGAGTTGTTTTTTCAACTTATTTGTTTTCCCCAAATTCTGAAGGCGATTTTCCCAAATTTAGAGGGTCTTATACTTCTATGTATCGCCTGTATGTTTATTTTATGCATCTATCAGTGTGAGTTTCATCTATAGTGACTAATGGTTAACCCTACCACATGGATGTTTGCTGTAAAACTATTTGTGCTTAAAACTTCTTCGTCTTTCACAAAATTAGTGTCCATCCCATTTCACTCCACCTAAAAGAATCCATTTTACCTTGACCAGAGGCAGTCTCGACCTCATCGACCCCATAGCCCAGTTGATCTGACAATATTTTTATCTATCTATCCTTTGATCAGTTCTCCCTCAAAAAAACTTAAAACAAACCAAAACATACTTAAAAACTAGCCTAAAATCAAATACATAGAAAGCAAACAAGTTCACATCCTTTGCACAAATAGAGAGAGCCCTCTCTGAGTCTAGGAAGGCTAGGTCTTTGGGCTCCAAAGTTGGTTTGATGCTACCCTGTCATTTGGCTTTCCAATCTGCCAAATCACGGGACAATAACATGTCACTTGCTTCATTTGTGTCCATGTTGTCCTCTGCTTCTTCATCTTAAACATTGTCATTGTGATTGCTTCTTTCTTCATCACTTGCCTCCCCTTCATTATCATCTATCTCCATGTCTTCTTCTTCATTGCTGACCTCTTCTTCATCACTGCTTAATCCATTTCCACTATCAGCTTCTTCATTTTCTTTACTGTTATCATCTCCCTCTGTTTCCATATTTTCTTCTTCCTTTTGGCTTGACTTATCATCACCCTCATTATCATAGTTTGATTCATTGTCACCCTCATTCTCATGGTCACTTGCTTGTTCACTGCCACTTCCTTCTTGATCTGATGCATTAGGAGAGGATGAGGAAGGGATATTTTCTTGAGGAGAGGATACTTGTGTAGATGATGAGGCATGATTAGTAGGAGGTGATGGAGGAGTAGAGGGAGGAGGATGAGATGATGAGGGTAAATTTGGCTAATGATGGGGTTGTGGGCTTGTGAACACTTCATGAGTAATGAACACCTCCCAAGGTATGCCTTTTTTCTCCAACTAATGTAGCACAACCATCTTGATGAAGGAGTGATGGAACAAACTTTTCATTTGCTGAGAATATCTCCTCCTTTGGACAACAGAAGACATCTTGTCAATACTCCTATATAGGTAGTAGGGTAAATGAAGCATCTTGACTATAGTGAAGTGCATGAGAAATCTGATATGATAGGAGTATAGTCTAGAGTACCTTCCCTCAGGGGTAAAATATTTCATGATGACCCTCATCAAGGGTGCATACCTTTCCAGTGAGCGTGATAAAGGGAAAATAGATTTGCAGCCTTCTTTGTACCTAGGTTTGAGAAATGGCTCATAGCAGTTGATGTCTAACCTTGCTCTTTTGAACCACTTTTCACCAACATTGGGTATTCCAGTGGCACTAGAAATGGCATCTGATGACATCTCAAAGTCTACCCCTCCAAGATTCACTTGTTTATTGTGTAGGTTGAGGATGAACAACCTAGTGAGCCTGAGGGTGACTTTGCACTTAATGGACCTTTTCACAAAACTATAAACACCCTACATTTTGAAAGAATGTGATGATCATAGGAGAGGATTTAACCTCCAAAGTGTCTTGGGGTTCAAACCTATTAACCTTCCCAACTTTGTGCTATTTCCTCATAGGCACTTGGCCTCCTTCACTGCTAACACTCCATCCTTCTCTTGACATTTTGATTTATGTTACCTTTAAACAACCCTAACTCTGCTTGTGAAACTTGATATGAGGGCTGATTTGGATTGAGGGTGAAAGGAAATTTTTGTAAGTGAGTGAGAGGGAGGTGTAGGTGTATGACTGATCTCATTTAAGCTTTAATGAAGGGTTAACTCCAACTTACTGTAAATACCCTACTTCACACCCTTCTTAATTGATAAATTCTTGCTTGGAGGTTAAAACAGGGTTTTTGTCATGAAGAATTAGGGTTTCTAGTCATTAGGGTTTGGTCAATTCCCTTCATCATCAAATCATGAAATTCACTGGAGGATAAGGAAAAACATCCACCTACTAACTTTCAATGTCTTTGCAGGTCCTTGGATGAATCTTGGAGGAGTCCTTTTGTCATTTTTTGGCAATTTGCAAGTGGAAGAAGGGTTTCTGGCGAAGGCGTAACACCTGCACGCACAGTCGAGTCCCTTCTTCCCTACGTGCAGTGCCTGCACGCGTTCCTGGGTGTCAGGCCTCCTCGGCGCAGCACCTGCATGTCCCTTTGCATGTTGAGCTTCTTGGGCGCAGTGCCTGCACGTCCCTTTCTGGGTCTGTTGAGCTATTCTGGGCGAATGGGTAGCGCTTTCCTGAACGCGCATCGCGCTTCCCTGAACGCGCAGCGCAGTGTAAATTTACACTGAAAAACCTCCTAAATGCGTAGCGTTGGGCACTGAACGCGAAGCACCTGCACGAATAAGCAGCGCCGGGCAAACTCACTCAAATTTTCACTAAAAACTCATATTTTTCTCCTTCAAGGTTTTTTACTCTTTTGTAAGTGAACAATGAGCCAAGTGACAAACACAATGACCCTTTATATTCTTATGAAAATAAATTTAACCTTTGTAGACCCACTTTCTAATGTTTTTAGTCCCTTTGTCACCTTTACTAATATTCTTTTTGACCTTTTGCAGTAGGTGTCTTAAAGAACATTCAAATTGCCTTTTTCCCTTCTAACCATTTTTCTTTGTTTGCTCTTCAGGTTGCTGACATGGTGAAATTTGACCCCCTTTGGCCAATTTATGCCTTTAACACTTTGTTCTGTAGATGTTTGTTCGAGTCACATAATTTACTGTGTTTTGGCTTGTTCATGTCTTTCAGTCACTTTTATTCCATAAGTGCCATGAAAACCTTGAAGTGACCCTCTTCCCTCTGATCTTTGGAATATGTTAAATTTATTTTGACAACCTTAGGCAAATTCATAGTGGCAGTACCTTTAAATCTTATCTGTTCTTACCTTGGAGATCAAATTACCTTGTGCTTGATGGGTGACTAAAAAAACTTGTTTCATCCTTCTCATTGATCCTTAGGCATGATAAATCCACCTTTGATTTGGACCATAGTCTTCACAATCATGTATGCTATCTCCTCTTATGGCCACTTCTGATTTGCAGGTGCCATGACATATTGATTTAGCCCTTTCTGATGTTCTTGGATTTTGACATATTTAGTCACACAGTAGCAACCTTATAATCAGTTTGGCTTTCCATCTTGGAGCTTAACCTTATGTTTTTATTCCTTTGATCATTAATTGTAAATGACTGAGGATGAGAGCTTGACCTTTCTTTCACTGATACACTTTGCATTCTCTTCCTTTTGAAGTAGTGAAACACTTTACCTTGGAAAAATCTGGAAGTCACCTGAAACAGCCTCTTCAAACCTTCTTTCTGTTGTCATTATGGATGCCTCTCATATTTACTTAACCTCCCTTTCCTATATTTCCAAATCCTTAGGTTTATGGGTTGTTTGAGAAGAATTATTAGTGTTGTCTTCTAACTTCTCTATATCCCTTTCAAGTTCATTCATTTCTATCCAGTTCACCTCACCTTTTTCCCTTTTTCATTTATAATTTCTAAGAAATATCTTCCATGCATGGTTCATTTCGTGTGCCTTCTTCATGTGTTCTACTGCATTGGATCCTTGCTTGGCACACTGATGGCCCAATCAGTCTTAGGAACCATGTTTCTTATTGGACATAAGATGCTTCCTCCTCCTTTTCTTGTGTATATATTTAATGAGGAGCAAGCCTCTTACCTTACCAATTCTTCTATTGATAATCACCTTAACACCCCTGCAGAAATGTCAAAATGAAAAGTTGCCTTTTGCAGAACTTGAACTTGACCAAGCATTCCTCCTTGGAGATTTTTCTGATTTAATCTTGGACAAACAGGTGTTGACCTTTTTTCACCTTTGATTCGGCTTCTAGCATAGGAAAAACAGAGCTCAAAACACCAAGGATAACCCTACAACCTATGAAACCCTAATGACCTAGTGGGAGGCTCTTTTGACTTGGTCTTTGACTAAAAACTTGGCTTGGGTTCTTTAAGTGTAAAAAACAGAGTTTTTGACAAATTGATGTATTGAAGATCCAAAATCAAATGTACTTTATTTATCTAAAGAGCATACAGAGATAGTTTTGAGACTAGCAATGCTTGAGGCATTTGGTGAACATGGGAAAGAGTAGGTTGATTGGTAATCCTAGATGGCAAGTGGAGGGGTGAGGCAAAGGCAAAGCAGAGTTCTGAGGTTATGGGTGGAAAAATAGGATAAAGATGAGTGGCATGAGCCCATGAGGGGTCTCTTAGGAGTGGTGGTTTAATCAGGTAATGGCAGAGTAGTAAAATAGTGAAAATTTTGTTTTAAGGATAATGAAGGCAGTGAGATTTCTAAAACTCACAATATTCATGAATCTTGTTTTTAGAAATATAGGACAAGTATTTAGTCATCTACAAATAGAAAAAAATATTGATGACTAATAGTGACTCCACTTGGGGAGGGCAGCTCCTTTTCAGGAGGTGTATAGAACTTCGAAGATCAAATATCTGAGTTTATGAAGACTAGTGCCTCATCCTTTGGGAAGATTTTTCTTCTTTCATTTGCTGATGTTTCTCTTGAAGCTATGATATCAAGAATCTGAAAGACATGACTGGTTCAAACTCATCTCTACCTACCCATCATACCTTGCCTAACACTTTTTCTTCCTTTGGGTGCACTTGGACTGGAAAACCCTTGACATTCTCTTCTTTTGAAAGAAAAACAAACTATCTACTTGTACCCTTATCACTTCCAAGAGTTCAGATTATGCTAGTGAACTCATTTATCCTCTACCTAGACTATTCATCTGTCAAGATTAAGCTATTTGAAAGGCTTCATTCTCTAATATAATGACATGAAATTGAAAACATGATTTGAACCAGGATTAAGCAATCTGATTTACCATGGGTTGTGGCATTGGGACAAGATGCACATAGACATTAATTTTTCATAAACAAAACTATAAAGTATGAGGGTTGTGTCTCATCATTTGTTAGTCATCCCTATCTTTCTCTTTGGTTCAGATTTGAGCATTGAGAACTAGCATCTTTTCTTCATAATCTATTCCTACTGACAATTCAAGCTTAAATGATTTGACAAGCCTTCTTTCACTAACCTAACAGCAGAAATTCAAAACATGTTCAGCCATGATTAGGCTAGATCACTAAACAAGACTCTTTTTCTTAACAAGTAGTGGCATTTAGGCTTGCACACTTTCAGCAGTACTTTTTTTTTGAATATGGGGATGTACCTATTCTTTTTTTCTGCCCTCTTTTTCCTTCTTTGTTTGTTTGTTTGTTTATTTATTTTTCTTATGATCTCTCATCATGCAATGTTATTTACAATGAATGAAAGCTTCAAAATAGGAATTCTGACAATAATAATGCTTGAGCACCCTGACATTGACAGGACCTCCAAATAACTCTTCTCCATCCATCTCTTGTAAACAGAAAGCATTGTTACCTCCATTTGAATGCATGATGTGAGGATTTTTCCACAAATTTTAAAACTAGCCATGCTCTCCTTTGTATTTTCTCCTTGAGTCTTGCTCTTGTACTTTGTCTATGTTAAAGACCTTTCTTGGGTCAAGTAGGTAGTCTTTATCAGTTTTAAAACAAACAATGATGTCATCAATGTATATCATAGTGAAGTAGCTTAAATTAGGAGCCATGGCCTTTTGGAAAGTAGCTTCTGCACTCCTTAACCCAGAAGGAATTTGGTCATACATGTAGGTGCCCCAAGGTGCTTTGAAAATGGCTTTATGCTGATCAGTTGGAAGTATTATCACCTGATTGTAATCTAAAACACTACCAAGCAATGAAATATTTTTAGAACCTTCTACCCTTAGCAGTGTATGGTTTATCTTAGGAAAAGGGTATTTGTGCTTTAGGGAGGTTTTGTCTAGGTACCTAAAGTCCATACATAGCCTATACCCCTTTGCTTTCTTTCTTACTGACACAATCTGCTAAAAAGGTTTCTGGTCTCCCTTGAGAGGAATCATCCTTTGTATAATTTTTGTGTCATAAGGCGTTAAGATCTCATCACCATATGAAAAAGCATATTTAAACTCTTTGCATAGTTTTATGTATTTCTGTTTTATGTGAGGTGGCAAAGTTTTGGATAAATTAATCATTTTGGGTGTTTCTAGGCTGCCTATGTTGTGTTCTTCTATATCAGCTTTGGTAGATACCATTTTAGGCTCCCTAACAACATTATTGGAATCCAACAACTCTTCTGAAGTGACAAAACCTTTTGGTGATGAGTTACCTTTGTTTTTCAATACCTTAAGGTCTTTTTGATCCAGGTTTCTAGAAAGTTCAGCCATATGAAAGTTTTCTAGCATTTCTACACCAGCAGAAAGAAAAGGTTATGTATTTGGTGTTTGTTCTTCATTTGGGAAACCTTTTTCAGGCTCTAAGCTTGGTTTTGGTATTGCAAATTTATTTTCAGATTGTAGAAAATTAAGTTCAGCTTTTCCATTATGTTGTTGTTCCGGGCTGCTAGAGTTTTGGCTGTTTAGTTCTTCATGCAGTGCCTAGTTCGACTATTGTGGTATGCCTAGATCTGTCTCAAATTCATTTACCTGCTCATTAATGTCTTCTTCATTATATAAAACGAATGAGTCAAGATCTGAATGAATGGAATAAAGAGGTGTGTTGTTTGGCCTTTCTTGGCTTCTGACCATATACTTCATTTGTGATTCCCAGTATAATCTCCTTGTTTGGTTAAAAATAGGGATGGTAGCATATGACATGTCTAGTTGGAGGTTCCCTGGAAGTTTGGCTCCCCAAGATATAGATAAAAGCATGCCATACTTGGGGGGAATATCAACCACTACTATGTCCATGAACAAACCCTTAGCTGGGATTTGTGCTAGATTGACACATAGATCCTTGATTAGACCCAAACATTTGACCCTGATTGAATCGAAAGAATACAGGTCTTTGTAAGGCTTGGTTATTTCCAGGCCTAATCTCTACATCACTACCTTTGGCATGAGGTTGTGAGAGGCACCAAAGTCCAGCATGGCATTGTGTAAGATTTTGTCATGTATGTTTAAGCTAACATAGATAGGGGGAATAGTAGGCCTTATTGATATTTTCCCTCTACTTCAAGTCCAAAAAACAGCTCAAGTTTGTCATTAGTCAAGTTTGGAGTATCAATATCATTCCCCATGTTCAAAAATTTCAAAACTTGGGACCTATACATATCTTGGGTTATCAGTTCAGTGAGAGGTATGGTTATCTTGATTTTAGAAATCTCTCCCTCAAAACTGAAAGGTACTTGTGTTTTGGGCATATTTACATCAGTTTTATCAGCCATAATTTGTTCTACAAGTTTATTCTGATGATTCTGATTTGGGACTTTGGTTTTCTCAGGGCCACTAGTAGATGTACTAGGGCAGCTTGGGTCACCACTCTGTTGGCTAGTTTTGTCTCTATTTGGATCAGTTTTCTTAGCCATGGTGTTGGTACTGTCTATTGTCCTCTTAGGAGTGTTTTCAAGTGTTTTCATAATAGCAGTGTCTAATTTGTTGTTCTTGGAGGTTTCTTGGTTCTTTTTTCTTCTAAGGTCATATTGCCTATGGACCTCCATTATGGCATTTTCAAATCCTAATTGGTAGTATTTAGAGTCCTCATATTTTTTTTTAGTTTGATCTGAGAAAAAGAAACCTTGTTCTTATTCAGTGAGAAAAACATCACCCTCTTTATCAGAACCTATCAAGTTTACATGGTTTTCTTTAGGTTCTTCAGTCTCTCTTCCCTCTTCATCTACATAATTGTCTTGGAAAGGAGGTATGATTTGTTGGTCATTGTCTCTTTGTTTGTATTGGGGAGGCTCTCTTCTAAAGTTTGGATTCCTATTTCTGTTTTGGGGATTCGCTTAGTTTTCCCTAGGAGGTGTTCTTTCGCTCAAGTTTATCCTTTCCATTACCCTCACTACATTGTCAATTTTGGCACCATATGAGGAGGTTGAGGCCATGGTTTCATCTTTGTAGGTGACTCTCTTTTCTGATCTCATCCTAGCCCTTTTGTCAATTAGGTTGGCCTCTACACTCACAACTCCCCTTTGCATGTCTTCTAAAGTTAGGGGATCTATCTCTCTTAATTGACAAGCCATGTCTAGATCAAAACCTTCCGGAAATTTTGCTAAAGCTAAGCCTTGTGGGGGTTTCATGTTTGGTGGGAGGGCATTGTAAACATTATTGAACCTAGTGCAATAGTCTTGGACACTTTCCCCGACATTTCTCTTAAGGTTGGTATACTCTGAAAGGATTTGGAGAGGGTTTTTCTTGATTTCCCACTTGTTTATGAATGTCTAGTAGAGGGAAGGGAGATCATGTATGCTGTTAGGAGTCAATATTTTGGAACCATTTCTTGGCTTCTCCTCCTAAGCTTTGGGAAAAAAACCTCATTTTTATGGTCTCCTCTTCTAATTCCATGTAGTCAAAAGCATCATTCATCCTATCTACATGTTGTTGGACCATGGTAGATTCAGCTCCGGTAAAGTGAGGGATTTTGGATTGGTAGTCATTTGGTAAAGGTACTAGAGGTTGTGTTAGTGCCAGGGGGGCATACCATGCTGCCATGATGGGAGCTAATGGAATCCAAGGAGGATTTACAAGGGGAGGGTTTGTGAGAGGAGGTGGAGGATGAAATGGAGTGCTTTGCACAGTGGATGTGTGGATGGGGGTGGTAGAGGTACTTGGACCAGAAAATTGATTCTGAGCAAACTTGGGATGAAAAGATCCAAAGTGATGGAGAAGCTGAAATTCAGGAGGAGTGGAAGGAGAGGCTTCTATACTAGAACTCTACTGCAAATCTATGGGCTCAAGTTCAGTCTAGTCAATCCCACTTTGTGACTCGGTTCTGAAAAGGTTTATTGTATGATGTAAGTCAAATTGAGGATCTTGCAAGGCTGTAAGATGTTTAGGGACAAAAATTGCTCTATGAATGGTCTTAACAGTAGTCGAATCTTCAGTTTTAGAAGTTTGCCACAAAATATTTTCTGGGTCATCAACTATGGTAAGAGATTTTGGGTCCGGGTTGTTGGGGTTCCCATGTTTTGGCCATATTGGCAAGACCAAAAGATGAGACAACATCATAACCACTTTGGGGCCCTAGGATCTAGCCCTCTTGGACCCAGAGAGGGATCTCTCCAATAAAACAAAGAATGGTATATCTTTGAAGCTCAAAATGAGATGTTATGCTTGTTATGGAGCACAAAAGGGGGGGATTTAAATGATTTGGTTGGTTGGTTGCTGGGTTGGTCATGAGATCATATACTGAGAAAGTAATGGGAGAAAAAGGAACAAAATAGCAGGATGTTTCAGCAAAGAGGATAGGTCAAGAAAGTGTCATCCTTTGGGCTATGGAGTCATTAGAGGTAATTACATGCAACAACTAGCCAAGGCTTTCAGAGGGAAATTCATCTACACTAAAGGATCTTTTTAGATAGATGGTGGGATGGAACATTAAGGATTGAAAGTGAAAGAAGGAAAGCAACCCAATTTCTGTCTATAGATCAGGTCAGAGGTCATTTAACTCCAGACCTGCTTGGACATACTCAAAGGAAACTTTCAATGGAGGGAAAAAGGGGCAGTTTATAGATCGAACCAGAGGTCATTTAACTCCAGGTCAGCTTTAGCATGCTCCAAGGGAAAACAGAGATAATTTTAACAGAGTCGGGGTCTGTAGATCAGAGAAGGACTTTGAACCTTCAATGCTTTGACACCAGCAAGGACATCCAAGCAGCAAACCTCGAATTCATACATCAGCTAGCAGGAAATGACATCCGCTACACTTGTTAAATTAGCTGAATTTACTCTTAGATAACACATACAGCAGAAAACATTGAAGGCAAGGAGAGCAGAGACGTAGGGTACCTAACAAGGGTAAATCCTATGCCAGATTTCTGATGCAAGCCAACAGAAAATGAAATAGTACGAAAATGTAATAAACAGTGTTAGAAAAACATTACCAATAGTAATAGACCAGGATCCTGTGAAATGTTCTTGATTAATTGATGCAAAACTAGTCACATACCCTGAGCTCAATAGTTGTTACAGTCCAGACTTTCTCTTCCCAACCTACTACATTACAAACTACTCTGTTACTCCCTCCCAAGACTGTTCTAACAGTCAAAATGAATCCCTCTAACAACAATCGACAACAACCGAACAACAACCTTTACAATATGTTCTCGAGGATTCTTATAGCTCGAGTGGAGCAGAGAAGGTATATGGAAAACTAAATGCAGCATTAAAACTCAGAAACAACAAGGAGGGTCAAGGCTCCATTCAGTTTAAATTCTGGGCATTAATCTCTGGTACTTGTTGGATGATGGAGTGGTCTTCGTCAGGTTTCCATTTACTCCAGATATGTCTCTGGTGTATTGAACAAAATGCAGAACGATGATGCTAGGGTCTGCCATACTGTATAACTAATGCACTGGTAGCATAGGACCGTTGTCAGGGCTGAAAAATCTCCCTAGAACATGGTATAGAATGTAGACAGTATGGGCACCTTGTCCTTTTATGGAAGAACGTTCTGCTGATATGGAAACACTGATAGTATGGTTTTCTGTGCATTGGACCTTCTGAGCAATGCACGGGATCTTTGATTCTGGTACCTTGCCTTTGAATAATTGGATTAAGGCTTATAATTTGCAATTATAGGCCTTAAACGCTCTATTTTTCCACTGATACTCTTTGCCACTTTCTCGTTTGCCTCTGACTGCGAAATCTGTGCTTTAATGGCTTTGGGGAAGATTTTGCAGTCTTTAAACCCTGTTCCTTTAATGCTAGTCCTATCATAATGTCTTCTCAGACCTTTCTTCATGATTTCGATCTCTGAACATGGTCTTCCTTGCGTTCCCTGCCACCGTGACATTGACTGTGAACAGAGGAAGCTTTCACCACCTGAAACCCTGCAAAACGCAAAAAACACGTTAAGAAAATATGCACGGGGAGGGTGGCGCGGATGACTGGGAAAATGGCAGCGTGGCCCGGACGTGGATGATGAATGCAGCAGATACTGTGGAGGAAAACCATGGAATAGCAGGAAATGCATGGGAAGATGACGAGATGGAAATTTTAATGTAAAACATTAAAATTTGACCTTTGAGCGAATTTATATAGGGACAGGCGAAATACGACAAAACTACGTGGAAAGGGTGATGTGGCGATACGGGGTTAATTGGCGGGTATGCATTTAATCTGGGCCGTCCAATCTCCAGCGGAGATCGATGGTGGAAAACACCTCGGAGGGCGATGGACAGTGGGCCAGGGGTACGGCTGCCTTGCTTTAACTCCCGTGCATCTTTGCGGCGCGAGGACCGTTGGATGGACGATCGCAGATCGGACGGTGTATATGCATATCGCGCTAGGTCAAATTCTGAACGATAACGCGATGGGGGGGTGATTTTCAAATAGTGACGGAGCCACGTGTCGGGTAGTGAGTGGAATCACTCCGAAAATAAAATTACCGCCCATCCTCCAAACGCGATGCGATGGAAATCGGTGGTTTATGAACAGTGCGCAGCGCGGGGACCACAGGGTGGGTGAACCTCTGACCGTTGATCTGGTGGGTTAAACAAACGACTGTGATGCGATCTGAGCGGTGAATGGGGTGAACTGTGGACTTTGTGGGGAACACGACGACCGTTGGATGGCCGGGAAATCAACAATTAGAAACACTCCCGATAGCCAAACGCGCTAAGCGCTTTTCGGGCTAGCGCCTAGTTTCGGCGCCTGGGTCACGTGGGGAAAAGGTCAAGGGGGCTGGCCTGAAGGGGGCTAAGACCCATATATGTCCAAATGTGGGTTTTCAACCTTTTTCAATGCAATTCGAGGCCAGAAATGGGTAACGATAGAGAAAAAGAGGGGAATTAAACCAAACAAGGGGTGGGTGTAGGATTTGAAGGGGGTTTTGGGATAATTTAAGGAACAAGGGGAGGGATTTTGGGGGGTGGAAAGAGGGGGACTTTGACAAAGGGAAAAAGGGATGAAACGAAGAATTCTGCAGGGGTACAAGGGGAAAATAAAGGTCTTTTGGAGCACAATTTTTACAATCAGTGAGGCTTTGTAGCTGGAAACAGCAGTGGGGATTTATCAAAGGACAAGGGCATAGAGAGGCTTCAAAGATGATTTGTTTTCAAGGGAAATGCATTCCTTGAAGGCTCAAAAACATTTTAGCCCTCTGTTTGCTTGTCAAAAAATTCATAGGGGGCTAACAGTGGCTCCACATGGGGATGGCTTCTTCTTGAAGGAGTCAAGAATTCATAAGATAAATCTTTGGTGTAGGCCAGATGCCTGCTGCTTGAGCCACCTTTCTTCTTTGATTTTCAGCTGCCACAATTTTGAAGACCTCAATTAGTCGAAAAATTCTCCCAAAAAGACTACCTACCCATCCTACAATCCTAGCATTTTTTCTTTGTGGGAATTTGAACTAGCAAACCTTTTACATCATTTTTATTTTTTACAAACAAGAAGATAAACCTATTCTATCTCTACCCTTATTTCTCCATGAGACCAGATTAGACTGTTGGCCTCATAGCTTCTCTACCTAATCTAATATCTGCTAGGATTAAACTGTCTAGCAGATTCCTTCTCTACATTCTAAGACAACAATTGAAAACAGTCAAGCCAGAATTAGACTGTCTGGCTTGCTGGACTTTGCAGAAATTAAAAACAACTAACTACATGCTCACAGACTGAGCTTTATTGAGCTTTTCCTACCTACCCTACTCTAACTGGACTATTTACAAGTCTAGCTTACAAACATTGTCTTCCAATGTAACCAGTCCATCAAGTGATCCCATGGCTGGTCTTTCTTGCTCAACTCCTTGAGCATGTTGGATAGGCAGGGCTGCTCCCACTCTTTTTGTTCCACAATAGCAGCTTTAAAAAAATTTCTTTCTTTCTGCAACGTGCTGCTCAAAAATACCTTTGATCCTTCTTCAAATGTTTGCAGGAAGTGAACATAAGGATTATGAAAAGATACCTGGTTGTGAATATTTGGCAGGCTGGTTTCAACCAGGATTGTTGCTTCTTCTTCCATTGGATGGAGAAGCAGACTCTCTTGAGAAAGAGTGTCTCCCTCGTCTTCTGAACTGGAGGATTCATCGTATATTGCAGCTGAGACCTCTCGGAGCTCTGATATATTCTGCTATGGTGGGCTGAGCTCTGTGAAAAGATCTAAGTATTCTTGAGCAGTGGTTTGTTCCATTGCTTCCTCTTTTTCAAGAGAAGGCTCATTGCTTTCAAACTGCTCAAAGATCTCTTCCTTGTTTTCCTCTTCATCTTCTGAGATGAAAGGCTGCTGACCTCTAATCATGTGAAAACCATTACTGATGAGTTGTAATGGAGTGAAGCAAAGATCTAGAGATCCTTCACCCTCTTCTGCACTCTTAAAGCTTTCTTCATCAGTATCATAAATAGCTTGCATTGGCTCATTACTCTCTGGAAGTAAAGGGAACTGATTTTCCTCCCATAAATCTACTAATGATGACCCTGCAAGATCATCTTCTGTTTGGAGAACATTATCATCAAATAGATCAAAAATAGGAAAATCATGAATATAAGTAATGCTGCCAACCAGACATACTGGATTATCAGCAGATTTTTCTTCACTCTGATTTACATGTGAGCTTTCCAACTCTGTACAACAAAGCTCATCAGATGAATGGACAAGAATGTCTGATCTGTAAAAAAATTCAAAGGCTGGCTGTCCATTGATGATCTGATCTATTTCTTCTTTTGTCAAAGGGGAAGATGGTCTTGTGTTCCTTTGTGCAGAAGTGCAACAGCTCTCTGTTTCCTTTGAAGACTGGATTTGAGGCAGAATGTCATCTGAAACCTCAACTGCAAGGGATGGTAGATCAACATCTGAGTTTTCAGGAATATCTTGAGGAATGTCTACAGTCTCTTGACTTTTTTCTTCCTCAATTGATTCATCCATGTTCTTGTGATAGCTAGGATGCATATGAAATTCTTGAATGGCTGTTAATAGATATTCAGGATGCATATTAACCAAATACTCATCAATATCTAACAGGTACTGTATGAGATTCTGAGATTGATCACAACAATCCCATGATAAGGATGGAGATTTTCCTTTATAATTCTTGTAAAATACTTGGTGCATGTCCCTTAAAGAAAACAAACTCTAAGGTTCTAACCATTCATACCAGACCCTATATTTTCCTTCTAATGTTGCCATGAACATTTTCATTAGGTAGTCTTCATGCCATTCAACTTTAAATTTCCACACATGTATATGAAACTTGATGAGATGTAGCAAGGGGTCATCAGCGTTTTCACCCTGAAAGGTAGGCAGGTTTTTTAGTCCACTTTAGGCATTTTTTGTGGGAATCCAGGGATATGCTCCCTACTCATTGGGGCATATCTTCTCTATATGCATGGAAGCATGTTTGTAAATCAGAAAGAGGTCACTGTATCTGGTCAACCAGTTCAGAGTCTTCTACCAGTGGAGTCATTTGGTCTTTTGGGAGTTATGGAGTGTGGAGTCGCCAGGTGGATGTATATGAATGTTTGAAGTAGGATGTTGTCCACCATCAACAATTGAATGCCAATCTAACCAGAGATATTGGGTCTTTTGAGTGCTTAAGAGTGTGTAAGATAAATGCACTCAATCCCCAGCGGAGTCGCCATTATGTTGGGGTTCCCATGTTTTGGCCAGATTGGCAAGACCAAAATATGAGACAACATCATAACCACTTTGGGGCCCTAGGATCTAGCCCTCCCAGACCCAGAGAGGGATCTCTCCAATAAAAAAAAGAATGGTATATCTTTGAAGCTCAAAATGAGATGTTAGGCTAGGTATGGAGCACAAAAGGGGGGATTTAAATGATTTGGTTGGTTGGTTGTTGGGTTGGTCATGAGATCATAGACTGAGAAAGTAATGGGAGAAAAAGGAACAAAACAACAGGATGTTTAAGCAAAGAGGCTAGGTCAAGAAAGTGCCATCCATTGGGCTATGGAGTCATGAGAGGTAATTACATGCAACAACTAGCCAAGGCTTTCAGAGGGCAAGTCATCTACACTAAAGGATCTTTTTAGATAGATGGTGGGATGGAAAATTAAGGATTGAAAGTGAAAGAAGGAAAGCAACCAAATTTGTGTCTATAGATCAGGTTAGAGGTCATTTAACTCCAGACCTGCTTGGACATACTCAAAGGCAACTTTCAATGGAGGGACAAAGGGGAAACTTATAGATCGGACCAGAGGTAATTTAACTCCAGGTCAGCTTTAGCATGCTCCAAGGGAAAACATAGATAAGTTTAACAGAGCCGGGATCTGTAGATTAGAGAAGGACTTTGAACCTTCAATGCTTTGACACCAGCAAGGACATCCAAGCAGCAAACCCCGAATTCATACATCATCTAGCAGGCAATGACATCTGCTACAATGGTTAAATTAGCTGAATTTACTCTTAGATAACACATACAACAGAAAACATTGAAGTCAATGAGAGCAGAGACATAGGGTACCTAACAAGGGTAAATCCTATGCCAGATTTCTGATGCAAGCCAACAGAAAATGAAACAATATGAAAATGTAATAAGCAGTGTTAGAAAAACATCACCAATAGTAATAGACCAGAATCCTGTGAAATGTGCTTGATTAATTGATGCAAAACCAGTCACATACCCTGAGCTCAATAGTTGTTACAGTCCAGACTTTCTCCTCCCAGCCTACTACATTACAAACTACTTTGCTACTCCCTCCCAAGACTGTTCTAACAGTCAAAATGAATCCCTCTAACAGCAATCGGCAACAACCGAACAAAAACCTTTACAATATGTTCTCGAGGATTCTTATAGCTTGAGTGGAGAAGAGAAGGTAGATGGAAAACTAAATGTAGCATTAAAAATCAGAAACAACAAGGAGGGTTGAGGCTCCATTCAGTTTAAATTCTAGGCATTTATCTCTGGTACTCGTTGGATGATGGAGTGGTCTTCGTCAGGTTTCCATTTATTCCAGGTATGTCTCTGGTGTACTGAAAAAAATGCAGAACGATGATGCTAGGGTCTGCCATACTATATAACTAATGCACTGGTAGCATAGGACTGTTGTCAGGGCTGAAAAATCTCCCTAGAACATGATATAGAATGCAGATGTTATGGGCACCTTGTCCTTTTATGGAAGAACGTTCTGCTGATATGGAAACCCTGATAGTATGGTTTTTTGTGCATTGGACCTTCTGAGCGATCCACGGAGTCTTTGATTCTGGTACCTTGCCTTTGAATAATTGGATTAAGGCTTATAATTTGCAATTACAGGCCTTAAACGCTCTATTTTTCCACTGATACTCTTTTTCTCTTTCTCGTTTGCCTCTGACTGCGAAATATATGCTTTAATGGCTCTGGGGAAGATTTTGCAGAGTTTAAACCCTATTCCTTTAATGCTAGTCCTGTCATAACGTCTTCTCAGAACTTTCTTCATGATTTCGATCTCTGAACATGGTCTTCCTTGTGTTCCCTGCCACCGTGACAGTGACTGTGAACAGAGGAAGCTTTCACCACCTGAAACCCTGCAAAATGCGAAAACACGTTAAGAAAACATGCACAGGGAGGGTGGCGCGGATGACTGTGAAAATGGCAGTGTGGCCCGGACGTGGACGATGAATGCAGTGGATACTATGGAGGAAAACCATGGAACAGCAGGAAATGGATGGGAAGACGACGAGATGGAAATTTTAATGTAAAAAATTAAAATTTGACCTTTGAGCGAATTTATATAGGGACGGGCGAAATACGACAAAACTACGTGGAAAGGGTGACATGGCGATATGGGGTTAATTGTTGGGTATGCATTTAACCTGGGTCGTTCGATCTCCGGCAGAGATCAACAGTGGAAAACACGTCGAAGGGCGATGGACAGTGGGCCAAGGGTACGGCTGCCTTGCTTTAACTCCCGTGCATCTTTGCGGCGCGAGGACCGTTGGATGGACGATCGCAGATCGGACGGTGTATATGCATATCGCACCATTTCAAATGTCGAACGATAACGCGCAATGGGGGGGCGGTTTTGAAATAGTGACGGAGCCACGTGTCGGGCAGTGAGTGTAATCGCTCTGAAAATAAAATTACTGCCCATCCTCCAAACGCAGTGCGATGGAAACTGGTGGTTTATGAATAGTGCGCAGCGCGAGGACCACAAGGCGCGTGAACCTTTGACCATTGATCTGGTGGGTTAAACGGACGACTGTGATGTGATCTGAGCAGTGAAAGGGGTGAACGATGGACGTTGTGGGGAACGTGACGACCGTCGGATGGCCGGGAAATCAACGGTTAGAAACGCTCCCGATAGCCAAACGCGCTAAGCGCTTTTCGGGCTAGCGCCTGGTTTCGACGCTCGGGTCATGTGGGGAAAAGGTCAAGGGGGCTAAGACCCATATATGTCCAAATGTGGGTTTTCAACCTTTTTCAACGCATTTCGAGGCCAGAAATGGGTAACGATAGAGAAAAAGAGGGGAATTAAACCAAACAAGGGGTGGGTGTAGGATTTGAAGGGGGTTTTGGGATAATTTAAGGAACAAGGGGAGGGATTTTGGGGGGTGGAAAGAGGGGGACTTTGACAAAGGGAAAAAGGGATGAAACGAAGAATTCTGCAGGGGTACAAGGGGAAAATAAAGGTCTTTTGGAGCACAATTTTTACAATCAGTGAGGCTTTGTAGCTGGAAACAGCAGTGGGGATTTATCAAAGGAAAAGGGCATAAAGAGGCTTCAAGGATGATTTTTTTTCAGGGGAAATGCATTCCTTGAAGGCTCAAAAAAATTTTAGCCCCCTGTTTTCTTGTCAAAAAATTCATAGGGGGCTAACACGGGTGAGATCTGGTACTGGTCCTTTGTGAAGCCATATTTCAAACCCAAAATGTTTAGAGGCTGAAAATTTATGATTGTTTTCGGAAGGCTGGCCTCTCTTAGTGTTTTCTAAACTCACAAAGTGTGTGACTAGGCCTCTAAACTTCTCAAGGATGATTTGACACAATCCTAGGGAAGTCTAAGAGAACTAGTAAAGTTAGTAGGCCTATTGGAGGCTAGTGGAGCCGCCAGGTGGATGTTTTTTGTAGTTTTAAGGATATGTATTTATGGTCCACCACCAATTACTGACAAAAAAACAAATCTAGGGATGTTTTTGGGGTTTTCTATGTTCCTTTATGTAGCCCTAAGGTTTCTACGAGTGTCCTCCAGTTGAGTCATCATTTTGCTAGGATGGGGAGACAACTAGATTTTACTATTGGCTAACAGTTTTGAGTTTTTTATGATTTGATAAGGGTTTGATGTCCTAAGGAGTATTTAGATTGTCACTAAATCAGAAATCTCTCACCCTGATCGCCATTATGTTAGGCGATGAGGTGGTGATAAATCAATAGACATTGTTTGATAAGGGCTTCTGAATTTTCTAAGGATCTATAAGCTTGTTACTTACTCAGAAGGTCCCACCATGTTCGCCATTATGTTAGGTCCCCGTAACTTTTTAGATTGGTGAGAAAAAATGAACAGGGGTAACATCAAACCATTCTTTGGAGTCCTAGGACCTAGCCTTCCTGGACTCAGAGAGGGCTCTCTCTATTTTGTGCAAAGGATGTGAACTTGTTTGCTTTTAGGGTTTGATTTTAGACTAGTTGTTAAGTTTAGGGTTTGTTTTTTTGTTTTGGTTGGGTAGATGATCAAGTAGAACATATGGAGTGAGGAAATATTCAATCCATTAGGCTATGGAGTTTGTAAAAATTCATGGAAAGTTTCAATAATGAATCAAGGTGCATCATAGGGAAAATCTAACATGGTCAAATGGATTTTCAAGGTTTTTGTGAGATGAAATTAACATCAAGTTTATGAACAAAATAGAGCAAATGGAAGTTAAGAATCCTCTGTCAAATAATTTAACAAGAAGGGCCTCTAACACTATTCAGAATAAAGAAGTAATCATAAGACAAGGCAAACCAATAACTCTTTGATTAAACTCAAGAAAATAAGCATTTAAGACAAACAATCTAGTACTGGACTATAGAATGCAAGAAACTTATTTAACTTCTAGTGATTTCATCTTCAAGGTTAGAAAAACATTTAAGATAAACATATAACATTGATAAAAGAAGAGGGAACTCCTAAAACTCATTTATCATAGCCATAAATACCTCCAAAGCAACCTTTCAGGAATGGACAAAGGGTATGATTGAAACATAGCCTCGTTGGCAAAACCTAATTAGTGATACTTCAAAGAAAGATCTTAAGAACAATGTTTTAGTGACATCAAACAAGCAGGACTAACCATAAAATATCTTTGATATATACTGTATTGAACCATTCATAAGATAAACAAGCTTGGGTGGGTCTAGAGAGAAACTAAGAATTCTCTAAATTTACCTAGCAGAGGAAAACATAGAGGCAGTGAAGAACAAACAGAGCTAAGGTGCCTTTGAAAAACATTTCTTAGTCTAAAATTTTTTCCTACTGCAATATAGAATGATGAAACACAATGATACATAAGAAAACAAGAACTGAATAGAATCACATAACCATTAACCATGCTCGGGGATCCTGCAAGAAAGCCTTCTCCATCATCAATCAAAACAAGCCATCCACAAATTCCACAACACCAATTTCTCTTCAATCTCCCAAAAACTATGTATTGCTTCCAAGAGTTATCAAATGCCAACCTTTTTACAATAAGGCCCTCATGCTCTATTTATCTATAAAAGGAGGGAAAAAACCATAACTAGGGTTTGAAAATGTCAAAAACACCCATAAATGTCATTTATGTCTAAGAGACCATACAAGGCCCAAGACACAAAATATCTCATGAAATAAATGAAAAAATAACTCTTAGCACCTAACTTTGGATTGATTTTCCCCAAAAAACACCAAAATATCATTTTTCCATAAATGAGTGTCTTTTGTTGACTTTTTCACATTAAAGGTGCAGCAGTGAGGTCTGAAGGCGTAGCACATGCACAAGAAAAATGGGTTCATTTGCAACCAAGTTTTGATGCCCTTCCCGATGTCGGAATTTGCTCCATGATGGCTCATTGGAAAGCCTGTCGAGTATAATTTCCAAAAACACCCTTGGTTGTCTGATTGGGCTCCATTTACCTATCCAAAATTTAATCTCCCAAGGATTCTCTAGGCGCAGCACCAGACTTGAAAATGAGGCAGAAAGGTGAAAATTGAGGTGTTTTTTAGCCTTTTGAGGGACCAAAAATACTCCAAATGCTCTAAAATTTGGTGAGAATGTTGTACTTGAGCTGAGGATTCCAAAAATGGAAATTTATCCTCCCGAGGATGCCTAAGGTGAAAGCGTAGCGCCAGGGGTGTTGAGCCTTCAAGCCTTAAAATTAGCAAAAAAACAAAAATTCTCAAAAAGTTCCCAAAATTGGTGGATATCTTCCTTATGGGTTTTGGGAGACTTGTAGAGAAGATTCAGCCAATATTCCAAGTTTTTCTTGGTCTTTTTCCTCCTTAAGTGATTTTATTTTGGCAAGGGCTCCTTTGAGCTTAGCCTTTGCAATTTGATTTTGCAATGCATAGTGCTTGGTCATCTTCTTTTGGAGGTCAAGGTCCCTCTTTGCTTCTTTAGCTGCTTGTTTTCATTCTTATAATACTCAATGTTATACATTTCCATGTGCATCTTTCTAGATCCCTAATTTCTGCATCTTTTCTTTGGAGCAGTATGCTAGTGGCCCTCTTCTTGTCTTCATTTTCACTGTCAAGGTCAATGATGTCAAATTCTTGTTCAAGATCTTGCTTACCTTTCTTCACCTTTTGTTTTCCTTTATCTAACTGCTTGGTAGAAGTGGAAGTCATGGCCTCTTGCCTTTTAGAGGCAGTAAACACATGCCTTTCTCCTCTTTGATATGTCAATGGAAGAGGTTTGCTTGTGATTATTTTGGTGTCTTCTTCATGGCTGCCATCATTTGTTTCCATGTCTTCCTCTTCATTACCTTGACCACTGATTTCTCCCTCATTTACCTTTCTTTCTACACTTTCTTCACTGATGCTTTCTTCATTACCTTCAATATCATTCTTACTGCTCTTAAATTCAGTGGCTTTCTCTTCATCAAAATTTTCTGCCTCATCTCCATCATGACTATGAGCCTCACTGTTTTGACTGTCATTATGGCTCTTAGCCTCACTGCTATCCTTAGGATCATCCTTTGTCTCTTTGTCACTTGCTTCATTTGTTTCCATGATGTCCTCTGCTTCTTCATCTTCAACATTGTCATTGTCATTGCTGCTTTCTTCATCACTTTCCTTCCCTTCATTATCATCTACCTCCATGTCTTCTGCTTCATTTCTGACCTCTTCTTCATCACTACTTAATCCTTTTCCACTATCAGCTTCTTCATTTTCTTCACTGTTATCATCTCCCTCTGTTTCCATATTTTCTTATTCCTTTTGGCTTGACTTATCATCACCCTCATTATCATAGTTTGATTCATTTTCACCCTCATTCTCATGGTCACTTGCTTTTTCACTGCCACTTCCTTCTTGATCTGATGCATTAGGAGAGGATACTTGTGTAGATGATGAGGCATGATCAGTAGGAGGTGATGGAGGAGTAGAGGGAGGAGGATGATACGATGAGGGTAAATTTGGCTAATGATGGGGCTGTGGGCTTGTGAACACTTCATGAGCAATGAACACCTCCCAAGGTATGCCTTTTTGCTCCAACTGATGTAGCACAACCATCTTGATCAAGGAGTGATGCAACAAAATTTGCATTTGTTGGGAATAGTTCCTCCTTTGGACAACAGAAGACATCTTGTCAAGACATACTATTAAAATTAAAATTTCAATTACAATCACGACACAATATTTAATAAATATCATCATTTAATATTAAAAATAAACATCACGATCATGATAATCATCATACAAACATCATATTCGACTAAAAAACACATTCAAAATCGTTAACATCATCTAATCATCGTGATCATGGTCATCTCACAAAACACAAGTGTTGTATAACATCATCACGACACAAACATAAAATATACATCTCATGTCAAATAACTTCTATCACATACACATCTATCTGCAAGTTGCACATTAAATGAATATATCTAACATGAACTAACAATACACACATCATGATGAACACCAACATGTAAATTAAGTACAACTGCAACATGAACATAATATATATATATATATATATATATATATATATATATATATAATGTTACAAATATACAACTGTAATATAACTTCATATACTAATGTCAAATATCAATTGGTGGTACATCAATAGTAGTACTAGTTGAGGCATGCTCAATCGATGGTGCAGCCTCAACATGCTCAGATAGATGTTGATCATCACGTGTCTGTTGATCTGAAGGTGCCTCATACTGATCAGGATCAACTGCCTACTCATTATGACTCGATGTGGATAGTCTAGCCTATTGATTTGTGGATGGTGTGGCGGCCTGCTGAGTCAATGGACCTGCCTCCTCAGATGGACCTGCACCCTCCTCAGGATCAGGTGCCTACTCATGATCATGACTTCTAGATGTTGCAGGTTATTCATCTTCGGCGCGAGGTGGAGGAGGAGAAGGAGTACTAGATGAACAATGATCACTCCATGATCATGATCATCAAATGATGCGCTACATGACTGTTGACGTATTGCATCTCCACCAGGCCTATGTCGAACATCCCTCCTCAACCACACCACTAAGCTTGTAGCTCCAATGACATGTTGCATGAGGGATAACATATCACGTGGCATGCCTCTCCATATCGTTTTCAGCAAATCATCAGCCTGTATCTCTCTGATAGTGATCGGCCTAACTTCCTCCTCCACTAGGAGTTGATAGAGTTGGTCACCCAACTCCATCCTAAATCTAGTGTTGGGTCTACGCCTCACACCCACCGGTACCTACGCATGGTCATGAGGACCAGGTCTATCACCGCCATGATCCTCTGCATCTGCCATCTCTTGATTGTCAACAGGATCTACAACTGGATCATCTAGTGGCGGTGGCATCTCATTGCCAACAAATGACCCAATATCTACAAAATATATATAAGTACACAATAATAATTAGACAATTTCATTAAACAATTTAATAAAAACAAGTTAAAGAACGTGTTAGAATAAATTTAAAGAAAACAGTAATATTACCTCTCTCATCTGGTGGCTCATCAATTGCGAAGAGGATGTTGGCACACCCTCACCAATCCAAACTAGCATACGGACATGGCACCAAAACAAAGGCATGATCATCAACACTGGATAGCAACTCCAGTGCATCATGAGATATCCTCGCAGAAAAGTCAGACTTTCCCCTCTTGGGTATCATCTGGCCCCACATCTCCATCCATACGTGCAGCATCGACCTACGAGGCTGTCGAACAAAAGTAGGCCTCGTCTTTGGAAACCTATCAAAATATAAAAAAAATATGTGCCTGAGAACGACATCTATCTGAAGTTGTACAGAACTACCGCAAAAAAATCGCACACCACCTCACAAGTTGTGGTGCCTGTAATAAAGAATCAACATAAAATAAAATTGGGCAAATAATGCATTTCCCGTCACTGGTATGGTGTTCATTAATGGTCAACAATATTAGTGAGAGGCACCTCACCTCCTCTGCACCAAACGAAACAATACATAATTGACCATCGAAGACCTAAAAATATGCAGGAGACAATATATCTACGCTAATGTATAGCCGATGGGGACCTTTGGAAACGAGGTAAAATCATGCCCTCTCCTAGATAGGTCAGTAATAAAATACATGTACTCCTCATTGGGCGTGTACCACTGGTTAGGACCAACCTAGAAAGCTTGTCGGTGGGCATTCCACCTGAAGATAAGCTATCGCAATAACCCATTATGGCCCTTCAGGGATGTAGCCTCCTCATAGAAATTGAGGCGACCTACCTCCCTTAGGAGCAACTAGGTGGTTGTCGTAATAGGGTGAGGGTACATAAGTCTCTCCCTCTCTCGTGCCTCCCATAGGCAAACCACGTTATATTGGTCCGCCATATGTTTCTGATGTTCCCTCTCTTCTCTCCTTTGACGTCGCTGAATGATTCACATATTAAATAAAATTATTTTATTAAATGATACATGTATTTTATTATTAAAAAAAAAAACAGTTGGTGTGCCAAAAAAAATATTCATGCACCTGTACCAGTGCATCTATTTTTATCGTGCGCCGACTGTGGTGTGCCTGGAAATTTTCAGCACACCACACAACATGAAATGTACTTTCTCCTGTGGTGCTTGACAAAACTATCCATCCCAAGGTGGATAATTAAGTCAATGCACCTCCAAACATTCTTTAATGGTCTACGGTGTGGTCGTTTAACTGATCGCCATTAGGGGAATTTTGAGGTCTAAAATGGGCCTTCTAAGAAAAATGTACAATCAAAATTCACTTTATGAGAACCAATCACATTTTAGGGGATGACATCATCCCTAATGGTTGAGGTGGCATTGCTTGAGTTAAAAGTACTTACTTGTCACATTCTCAATGGTGGATAAAAACTCATGGTTAACCATGGTAGTTCTCTAAGTAATTTTAAAGTCAAAGTAAAGTACTCATAATAAATGTCATTTCACACTTTTTGAATAAAAATGTATTATTGTCATTTCATATTTCTTGAAAGAATCAATGCATATCCATATATATTTATTATATTATATTATTTTTATATAGTATATTAATTACATTTTATTATACAGTTTAAATAATATAAAGTTTAATTAATAGCATATAATATAATTAAGAATTTATAAATTTATATTTATATTTTATTTAAGTTATTTAAGTACAAAGGACAAATGCATTAGTTGTTCAATGATGATGACTTTTTCTTGAAAATACATTCTTATTTATAGTCACATCAATACAATTTTTTTATTAATTTTATTTTGGTACAACTTTTGAATTGAATTTAACTATGGTTACATGGATTGTGGTGCAAAAAGTGAATTGAAAATTCATAAATATTATTTTATTGGTTTAGCTATTATCTTATTCTCTTAGGAGGCCCGTTTTAGACCTCAAAATTCCCCTAATGACCGTTGACTATGTACAAGTTCGGGATGGAGGTGCGCTGACCAAAATACTTGCCCCGGGGCAGATAGTTTCGTCAACACACCGCCCTCCTGGCATCATTACACGGTCAACAGTGCAGTGGTTTAACCAACCACACTGTTGACTATGTACCAGTATCTGGAGGGCGGTGCGTTGACCAAACTATGAATGACCGCACCGTTGACTATGTACCGGTGTCCCGAGGGCAGTGCACTGACTAAACTATCTACCCTGGAGCACATAGTTTGGTTAGCTCACCTCCCTCCCGAACTTGGACATAGTTAGCAGTGCGACCGGTTAAACGACTACACCACCATTTATGTATTTTAAAAAAAGCATGGTGCGCCTTTTTGGTACCACACCTAAACCGGTGCAATTTCTAGCATCAGTCGCAGTGCGACCTGTAAATTTACAGGCAGCACTGCGAACTAGTGTAAGCCGAACGGCTCGAGCACACCGCTTGGGAAAATTTTTCTTTTTTGAAAGGGTAAATTTTAAGTTTTTTTAGAAATTTAATCCACTAAAAAGTTTAATTATGGAGAAAGAAGTAAAATACATGTATATTTGGGCATCGAGGAGGCATATTTGCTGAAGAATTTGCAAAACTAAATTTTCCCACCGTTTTCCAAAATTCGAAATCGATATGGTGGGCAATGGATGACAGCAGTGTGTGCAATGGAAGCACCGATGGAAGGGCGCTTCACACAAGGGAAATTTGCACCGTTGCATGAGAGATCTGGAGCACTAAAGAAGTGAAAATGCAGATTTTTTGGCAGTAATTTTTTTTTTATTTAACCCTGTTCTAGTGCGTGGGTTTTTGAGGCACATCGGGCGGTTTCTTCCAAGCGCATCGGGGTTGTTTCAATTTAGCGTGAGCTTTATGACACACCAAGCATGAATATGTGTAGCGCACCGATGCGCTACAGTAATGAGATGCACCGGGAGGGTTTGTACAGAGAGCACGGTGTCTCGGTGTGCCAATTTTTTGTATGCACCAATGCTTTTCTATTTGAACGTACCGGTGTGGTGTAGGATGAGAAACGCACTGGACAAAAAAAATCTGCAAAAAATTCCACTCGCCAACCTCCTCTAGAAACCTCCACTACAAACAGATATTTGGGCTATTTTTATAAAGGGTTCCTCAAAAACATTCGCTAGAGGGTCTTTTCCTTGTAGTGGTATGAGGTCACCTTCCTTGAATAATAACTACTAAACAGTTAGTTGATAATCACTCATTGTGAAAAGTGTCATATTTTTTAATAAGACCCAAAATTCTTAGTTATAAAATATTCTCTATAAATAGTTATGTATTTATTATAAGGTTATGTAATGTTTAGAACTTGTTATTCTATTTAGAGCTTTTCTCTAGAAGGTTGTCCCCTTGAAGATGAAAGTGAGCATAACTCATTACTTTTTAATATCATTTATATAAGAGATATTTCTCGTGGTTTATCTATTTCACCTATGTTCCTCTTGTTTTGCATCGGTATATTACATTCTATGTGGTTTCCTCAAAGTTCCGGGGTTAATTACATTGAAAAATACATTTATAAAATTAAAAGGACTACAATGAAAGTATTCTCAATTGTGCTACTATCCTTTTGTAGTTTTTATTTAATGTAAATGAAAATTCACCATTTATATTCTTTAACTAGTGTGGCATATGAAATAGGAAATAATAACAAAACCGCACATTGAGAATATACCTTAGAAATCCATACAAAAAATCCAACCTTCAATGAAGGATTATGATCTTTTCCATTTTATTTATGGAGATTAAAAAGTTTTCCATGTTTATTGTGAAGATATTAAACACAATAGTCTTCTACAATATGATATGCCTCCCTACAAAGTTTGTATCTCGCCCACACTAGATCTCATACTATGGAACAATGGAAAACCCATGAAAATTTTGAACCTTTTCCTTACTTGTGTTCCTTAACATTGTTCCTTACTATGGAAAAATGGATAAACCGTGAAAAATATAAAATAAAGGTTAGGTTTAAGGTTTCAAAACACTTTCCAACCTCCATAATGTGTCTGTTTTTCTAGTGGATTCCATGCATTAATAACTCCCCATTTTTATAATAGTGAGTTTACATGGTTATCACATGGACATGAGAGGAATATTGAACAATTACCTTATTGGGGTCTTAAATTTTGCATGCAAATTCCATTTTAAGCAATAATAGTTCACTAAAAATATGTCAATGAGATGAAGATTTTTTATTAAGCTTAAGGTAATGCTAGATCCTCCAAAATGCATTGAAAGTTGATGTTTTGAAATATGATAAAATCAAAGCTACATATAATATGTCATAAATATCAATATCTCCAATCTAATGGTTCATCTCAATAGATTATTTTCTCTCTCACTCTATCTCTCACTTTTTCTCTTTCTCATGTTTGGAAGGTAAACTGTTGTGAATTATTTTACTATTTTTTTCATTAAGATATTTTCATGGCATATGTGGGTTAAAATAAGCCTCTCTTTAGAATTCAAGCCTTATATGAGAACCAAATCAATTTTAATAGATAAACATGGTTTCCACTGTTGGAGAAAGAAATATGGAAGTTGTTAATTCAATTTCTCCTTGATCTTAATAAATTATTGTGAATTTTATTTATCTTCTTTTGTTTCTGTATTAGATCTTATTCATCAAACAATTATCAAGTGAAAAAAAAGTAAAAACAATGGACATAGAAATTAGGCTCCAAGCCAGGACAAAACCCCTCCATGGGGAAAACCTAGAAAATATCTTCTCTTCTTATAGAATATACTTCAAATGTGAAAACCAAGAGCCAAAACCCCAAACTAATTCCTCCTCCAAGCACCAAGTAAACCCTCCAAGAAAATGTTTCAATTAGGTCATATATTAACCAAGTCAACGAGGGTTACTTCTTCTTCAAGCAACTCCTAGCTTCAACTTTGGCCCCCAGATTCAAGTATGCAACTTTGGTCCTTTAGAAAAATAGTAGCACGTCTTCGTAGTGCATGTAAATATTCTAAGGGATTCTTCCACAAGAAATACAATGTATTCAAATTTAGCAAGAGTCAAAGTGAAATCAAGATAGTATTCCGGCCTTCCTTCAACTCGGATATGAAATCTTCGGCTTCCTACAACTCAAACCTACAATTTTTGGCTTGCGAAAACCCTAACCCTCACATGTGTTAGAGAATATAGCTTACAAACAAATTTTCTTTCTTCTTCTTGGTTTCTCCTTGCTTCCTAGACCTTCACGCGTGCTTACCAACTTTAGATCGAACTTCTTCTTGAGAGAGATAAAATTGGTGTCTAAATGTGATCGATGTTGCCTCTATTTATACAAATTTGTGGGGTTCAAATACCCTTTTTTAGGCCAACTTGTTACTTCCAGGGTCGACTTGTGATAAGAGGCTTTTAGAAATTTCTAGTCTCAAAATCATTAACTTTTACATATCACAACTTGCCCAAGAGAGTCTTATAAAAACGATAATGACCTTCTTGACTCAAGGAAAATATTCTTTTAACATGAAAAACCCTAGAAGCATGAAGAACATGTTTTACCTACATGACCATAAAAAAATGAAGCATGAAACCCATGCTTTAAAATAATATACATACATACATACATACATACATACATACATACATACATACATACATACATACATACATACATACATACATACATACATACATACATACATACATACATACATACATATATATATATATATATATATATATATATATATATATATATATATATATATATATATATATTCTTTTCTTTTCTTGTAACGTAAAATATACATATGATTTAAGTACATTGACAATTATGAAGACCGAAACTAGTTACATTTTCCAACACTCCATCTTAACTATGGAGGTATTCATAATTGTACACCCGGTACAAGTTTATTCTCCAACTAAATATTTCTCATAAGAAGAGTCAGATTGGTAAGCCATCATTAAGCATCAACATCATGACCAACATTATCAACATAGTAAGGCCTTAACTTTGATAATCTCTTTCTTATACAAGAACATAATGTTGGGAGGATTTACGTGAGAAACCACACTACATCTTCAATGCACATACCTCATCCCTATTTTCACTAGGTATGTCCTTTTAGGACTATTCTTATCTTGAATTCCCAATCCTAAAATAATATCGATCCTCTTCCACCATTCTTGCCTTGGATACATGTCCATCCTCAAATAGTGTTGGTCCATTTTGTATCTTGGATTTTTCTATCCTCGAGGAAATCACAAATCCTTATTCAATCCTTCATTATCCATTCTCCCTCCATGACGTTCACTTAGACTTATGACTATTAATCATGATCAAGTGCATGACACATGAAGAAGAGAATACAAATGTGATGTCCATCATCACTCCCTCTCAACCAAATAGGAGGTCATTATTCCCTCTTTATTAGGGAATTAATCCTTTCTCCTTTTTATGCATTCAAGGAGACTCCTTTTACTTCATCTCAAATATAGAGGATATTAGTAACTTCCTTTCAATTTTAGAATTCATAAGCACAAGCTCTTTGGTTTGTCTTCAAAAATGTATTAGCTACCAATTCTTAATGGACATATAAGTTGCATGGATTCCTCTTTCCTGTTGTATGTCATCATATTGAGTTTCTTCCTTCTTGGATATTATGGATCCATATTCTTCCTTTAATCTTGTGACAGGATTTAGGCCATCAATATAGCATATGAAGCCATTATGTTGAGCCTTATCAAAATTCAAGCTAGTTATAGCTCCCTCTTGAATTTGAAAGTGACATTTGTTGATAAACATCAGGTTATTTTCTAACGTTGTTACCTTTCAATCTCAAGGTAATGATGTGAACACATTGACTACATAATCCTCCAAGGATTGTTAAAACAAAAAAAAAATCAATCCATATATTCTTTGAATTGAGTACAATACCAACAATTGAACTTGCCTCAACTGTCATCATGTATTCTTGCAATATCCTTTTAGGTAGCAAACAATATGTCAACCAGATAACCAATATAAGAATATTAATATCATAGATACATTATCATTATGGCCTTCTCATCAAATTATTATCTTACTTGAGTAATTTTAGATCAACATCCTTTCGTATGATCCATCTCCATATTGTATGAGAAACCTTCTCCGTGCATTCATCTTAATTTGGGTTCCCATGGATCGAACTTGATTACCAAGCTGCAATATATTCCTTGAATTTATCATTATTAACTCCCTTTATTCTTCTGAATACTATTCTTGATGTTGATTAATGTTGTCATATTTATGCCATTCTATTTTTTTAGTGAGTCTTGATCTCCATCCATTCTAAAGCATGCTAAATTTCTTCTTTTCAAGCATCATGCAATCATATGGAAGACTTACCAAGCACATTCATAACTAAATATTCCTTCATGATTCTTGAATCATGTTGTAGGTAATAAAGTGCATACCTTTGCTTTCATGTGATCATATAGCCATCCTTTGAATGTTCTTGCTTATTATACCAAAGATAGGTTTCTTTTTCCAAGAAGAGAAAGACTTTCATTATTCCTTTCATATTGTAACTTGACCATTAGCATTCCTTCATCCTTTAGAACTATTGTTTCCATACTAGATGGAATATATAAGATTCATAGTGTTGCTTCCAAGAATCGTCCAAAATGATTATTATTATAGGATATTAATGATCCCTCGTTGCAAAATTACTGCCTATAGCATGATGATAGAAAATTATCGGATGAAAAATAATATGCAATATGGTCCCAATCTTCTCATTTTCTTTAAAATGTATGATATTTCCCAAATAAAATCAAACAATTACATATTATAGTTGTTATACTATCATGTGCTTCTATTTATGATGTCATCCCTATACAAAATAAAGACTCTTCTAGAGTATACAATAATGTATTCTGCTCTAATTTCTACTTAAAAGGAAAGACAAACTTCATAAATAACCTAATAGAGATAGATATTCCTTCAATAATAAAAATGTTTTGGATCTTCTCCTTTCAGATTCTTCTTAGGTTCTCCCTTTTCTTCAACTACGTGAGCTTCACTTATTTCCTTCATTTTGTTTTTTAGTTTATTGTTTGGACAATCCATTTTAAAGTGTCCATACTCATTGAATCCAAAGCATTTAATCTTGGACATGTTTTTCTTCTTCTTGGAATTTCCAAACTTCCCTTTCTTCAGTTTCCTGCTCCTTGCAATGAAGACTTGAGACCTTAAATTTGATCCAATATCATCCTTTGCCTTGATCCTAGATTATTCCAAGATACATTGATCCCACATTTCATCAAAAGGTGTGGTATCTTTCTTTGAGTAGATGTTAGTTGAAAAACTACTCCAATCAGGCAGAAACACATTCTTTGTTGGGTATGTGTTATATTATTTCCACATCTAGCCCCACGTGTTGTATGTTGCATCGAGCGCAGCAGGGGGGTCACAGGGGGGCGGAAGCCCCCCTTGTCGGGGTCCGGGGCAGCAGCCCAGCAAATTTTTTTTTGGTATGCGGTCCCACTCATAGGTGGACCCACCCATGTTTTGTGCATGAGTTTGCACATGGTTTTGGGGTACGATGGTTTTTGGCCCCTGGTATTTTGTAGATCCGGTCAAGGGAACTACGGTTATGTTCTAATCCAGGGTTAATGGATTGGGGTTTATGTATGTTGCGGCATGTATATATATGTGTTGTAACACTAAAAGGAATATAATGAAATATCAAGCTAGTCGTCCCGATTTGGGATCTAGGGGAAAATCTCTGTGTTTATCTGTTTTATGTTTTATGCTCTCGCTATTGTTTATTTTCTGTTATAAGATTTGTGTGTAGATAATTTATGTTTAGGGTTAAAACCTACATTTGGTATCAGAGCTATTTCAGCTTCAAGGGGACGCCTTTGCTGCTGATGGTTTTTAGTTCGGGCCTAAGGTAGACTCTGTTCAGTGGGAGATCTGCGGGATCGATTATTGCGGTGAAAGAAGATGGCAAGTGGCGGAAAAATAGAGATCGAGAAATTTAATGGTTAGAGTTTTGAGTTGTGGAAGCTCAAGATGGAGGATTTGCTGGTGGATAAAGATCAGTGGATCGCGGTAGATCCAGGTACTAAGCCAACGAGAATGTCAGATGAAGACTGGAAGAAACTGGATTGGAAGGCTAAGAGCACAATACGATTGTGTGTCTCAGATTCAGTATTGTTGAATGTATCTGGGGAAGCTACGACGAAGAATTTGTGGGAAAAACTTGGGACTTTGTACCAATCTAAGTCTCTGGTGAATAATTTGTTCCTACGGAAAAAGTTGTATAACCTGAGGATGAAGGATGGAGACTCGGTGACAGAGCATCTGAACGCCTTCAATACTGTGGTAAGTCAGCTGTCATTTGTTGATATTAAAATCTCAGATGAAGATAAGTGCATCAGTTTGTTGTGTTCTCTACCAGACTCGTGGGATAGTCTGGTTATTGCAATAGGTAGCAATACAACTACCTTGAATTTTGATGACATTGTCTCAGCCTTGCTGTCGGAGGAAATGAGACGGAGAAATATGGAGGGTCAAAATGGAGATGCCTTATCCGTACGAGGAAGGTCCCAGAATAGAAACAAGAATAATTTTTTGAGTGGGAGATCTAAATATAGAGGGAGATCTAAATCTCTTGGAAAGTTTGTAAAGGTGTGCTGGAAATGCAGAAAGGAAGGGCACTACAAAAAGGACTGCAGATCTAAAGCTCCCGAGAAAGGAAAGGGATTTGATGATGCTCCTTCTGCAGAGGCAAAAACCACCTCGGATGAAGGTGGGGATGTGTATTTGGCTTCTTCTTCAAATACATATGTAGATCATGAGTCATGGTTGATTGACTCAGGTGCATCCTTTCACTTCACTCCCCATAGGGAGTGGTTCTGCGAGTATGAGAAATATGATGGTGGTGATGTCTTCCTAGGGGATGATAGGAAGGCTAGAATCGTCAGACGTGGAAAGGTCAAGCTGAAGCTACAAGGTGGAAGGATTATAACACTTCCTGGTGTTCTGCATATTCCTGCATTGGCCAAAAATCTGATTTCTGTAAGCAAGATGGATGATGCAGGTGTAAAAACAATGTTCAAGAAAGATGCCTACAAGATGGTTTGGGGAGCACTGGTATTAATGCAGGGAGTTCAGACTGGAACTCTATACAAGCTACAAGGTAGCACTGTTATTGATGGGTGTAACAGTTCTATGGTTCCTGAAAGTGGAGCGGAAAGCCTAGCTATCTCTGGAGAAAAGACCATGTTATGGCATCAAAGGCTTGGACATATTGGAGAGAAGGGCCTTCAGATACTGCATAGAAATGGTATGGTAGAAGGTATGTCTAATTTCTCTCTGGATTTCAATTTCTGTGAACATTGTGTATATGGGAAGCAGAATCGGGTGAGTTTTCCTTCTGGTGCTAAGAGGGCGAACAAGATATTAGATCTTGTGCACAGTGATGTGTTTGGACCTGTGTCAGTTCCATCACTGGGAAAGTCTGTGTACTATGTTTCATTCATAGATGACTTCTCAAGGAATACATGGATATATTTCTTGAGGAAGAAATCTAAAGTCTTTGACAAATTTAAAGAATTTAAGGCTCTGGTGGAAAACCAGACAGAGAAGAAGATAAAGGCACTGAGGACAGATAATGGTGGGGAGTTCTGCAA
Source organism: Pinus albicaulis (assembly GCA_034641835.2). Taxonomy (NCBI): domain Eukaryota; kingdom Viridiplantae; phylum Streptophyta; class Pinopsida; order Pinales; family Pinaceae; genus Pinus; species Pinus albicaulis. The sequence continues at coordinate 1,602,227,739 of CM076582.1, forward strand.
GAAGGAATTTGAAGAGTTCTGTAAGAAGTGTGGCATAGCACGGCAGAAGACTACTCCATACACACCTCAAAAAAATGGAGTTGCAGAAAGAATGAACAGAACACTGATGGAAAAGGCAAGAAGCATGCTCAGTGGTACTGGGTTAGGACAAGAATTCTGGGCAGAGGCAGTGGAGACTACATGTTACCTAGTTAACAGATCACCTTCATCAGCGTTGGAGGATAAGACTCCACATGAGGTATGGACTGGTAAGAAACCCTCTCTTTCACATCTAAGGGTATTTGGATGTGATGCATATGTACATGTTCCAAAGGAGAAAAGGACTAAGTTGGATAATAAATCTAAAAGGTGCATCTTTATTTGGTATAAGGATGGTTTAAAGGGTTACAAGCTTTGGAACCCAGAAACAAGGAAGGTTGTGTACAGCCGAGATGTGGTGTTTAGAGAGGTGAAAGATGTTGTTACACATGAAGTCCTACCAAAGGAACCTGAGAAGATAGATTTTGAGCTAAAGGAGGATGAATCAGACTCTGCAACAGAAGATGATTCAGAAGAGGAAGAGCCACAAACCCCATCTTTGAGAAGATCAGTTCGGGAAAGAAGGCAACCAGAAAGGTATAGTCCATCTGCTTTCTGTTAAGTTTTTTCCTTAACTATAATTGATGATGATCCCAGAACTTTCAGGGAGGCAGTAGATTCAGAGGATGGAAAAAATTGGAAGGAGGCCATGGTTGATGAAATGACATCCTTGCATAAAAATGAGGCATGGGATTTGGTGGAGTTGTTGGCTAGAAGGAAGACCATCGGGAGAAAATGGGTTTTTCAGAAGAAGATGAATGTAGCAGGCAAGGTGGAGAAATACAAAGCTCGGTTGGTAGCAAAAGTTTATTCCCAAGTGCCGAGAATTGATTTTAGTGATATTTTTTCTGTTGTTGCCAAATTTAATTCTATTAGATTACTTTTATCTGTTGTTGTTGCATTTTATTTTGAGATAGAACAGATGGATGCGAAGACAACATTTCTTCATGAGGATCTAGAAGAGGATATCTACATGAAGCAACCTGAAGGCTTCATGGTGACTGGTATGCAGGTTGAATAAGTCTCTGTATGGGCTAAAACAGTCACCAAGGATGTGGTATCAGAAATTTGATACCTATATACGGGGACTTGGCTTCACTAGAAGCAAGGAGGATCATTGTGTTTATTTTAAATTAATTGGTGAACGTGTTATGTATTTGGTCTTGTATGTGGATGATATGTTGTTAATTGGAAATGACAAAGAAATTATCCAAGATTTGAAGACCCAACTATTCTCCAAATTCGACATAAAAGATCTTAGTGTTGCAAACTATATTTTGGGCATGGAAATTAAGAGAGATCGGGCAAAGAGGAAGCTCTGGTTAAATTAGAGAAAGTATGTCGAGACTATATTGCAGAGGTTCAATATGCAGGATAGTAAACTGGTGAATGTTCCTATTCGTAGGAAAATTTGTTCACGTAAATGTTGTCCCAAGACACAGAAGAAGAGGAGGATATGTCCCGTGTTCCATAAGTGGCAGGTCTGATGTATGTGTCAGTATGTACTAGACTAGATATCATGACATGCACATGCGTGGGAGTATTGAGTAGGTTTGTGTCACAAACCTGTGGAAGTGATAATTGGACAAAAGGGAAGTGGGTTTTCTTACATTTACGGTAACATGAGTTTATGCATTGTGTGCTACCAGGAAGATCAGATTGGAAAGAATGTTGGACATTCATGGTTTTGTTGATGTAGACTGGGCTAGAGATCTAGACCAAAGAAGATCTACAAGTGGGTATGTGTTTAGCCTATTTAGAGGTGAAGCCAGTTGGATGAGTAAAAGACAGTCTGTAGTGGCTCTTTCAACTACAGAGGCAAAATACATAACAACCACTCATGCAAGCAAAGAAGCAGTTTGGTTGCAGAGATTTTGTTCAAGTATGGGGTTGGTGCAACAAGCTATAAGGATAGACCGTGATAGCCAAAGTGAAATTTTCTTGGCTAAGAACCCTGATTATCATTCAAAGACAAATCACATTGATGTTCAATATCATTTTATGAGAGATATGGTTAAGGCTAAAAGGGTGTTGCTGGTAAAGGTGGACACCTTGAAGAATGTTTCAAATGCATTGATGAAGTCTGTGAGCACTCAAAAATTCTCTTGGTGTAGAGAAATAATGGGTGTTGCAAAGCTGGGCTAATGACTTAGCTCTCCTATGGCCCCCTACAGAAAGAAAACAACAAGTGGGAGAATGTTGGGTATGTAAAGGTATTATTCTGTCAACTGTTTCCAACGTGCCGTACATTGTGCTCCGGCGAGTGGGGGGGTGGCAGCCCCTTTGTCGGGGTCCAAAAGCGCTGTCTCAAAAAAAAAAAATTGGTATGCGGTCCCACCAGTAGTATGACCTACCCATGTTTGTGCAAGATTTGCACATGGTTTTGGGGTACGATGGTTTTCGCCTCTGTATTTTGTAGATCCTAAGTATGGGAACTATGGTTATGTTCTAATCTAGGGTTAATGGATTGGGGTTTATGTATGCTTCGACATGTATATATATGTGTTGTAACACTAAAAGGAATATAATGAAATATCAAGCTGGTCGTCCCGATTTGGGATCCAGGGGAAAATCTCTGTGTTTATCTGTTTTATGTTTTATGCTCTCGCTATTGTTTATTTTTTGTTATAACGTTCGTGTGTAGATAATTTATGTTCAAGGTTAAAACCTACATTCTTGTCATCTCATATCCTGCAACAGTCACCCAAAGTCCATGCAATTGGTCTCTTATTCATGAGATCTTCATTAGACAGGTGGCCATGTCTTCATCCTTTGACTTCCTTATTCTATATAGTTGACTCCTCAAGGAAATATTTTGACCTAATGCACTTATAGATTACAACTTTACCAAATTATCATACATAGCCTTTTATGTCTTCAAATCAGTGATAAAGGGAACAAGATGGTATTTTATATATTCAGCAATGATTCTTTATGCCCTTACTTCTCCCTTCTTGTACTTTTATAGCTCTTGAGTCTTCTCTTTTCTTAGCTCAACAACTTCACCAAGAACATAGTCCGTGAATTTGATTTTTATGAGTGCCAATTCAATCCTCTTTTCCATTGTAGGAAATTTGTTGACCCAATGAGATTGTTTCTTTCCTTGTAGAATGTAGCCATTTTATCTATATATTTATACATAGAAACAATCTAACACTTACTTGTCAACTAAGAGTCTTCCTTCTTAATGATGTCTCCAACTATCTCGATGTTTTCAATACCTTCAAGGAGACTTCAATGATTCCTTATAAAAATGTTTTCTAGGATGCCTTTAGCAACATTGTCTTCAAACAAATTCAAGAGTGAATGATGATATCAATATTACTTGATGTTTCCTTCCTTTTTCAAGATGATGAAGCATACTAGATAACTTCCAACAATAACCTTTTTCTTCTTTCAATGAGAACTTGTCCTTCCTTCCTTCAATGAGAGCTTCATGATGAGGTATTATTCAATGTAGTAATACTCCTTCTAGATCAATGGGTATTCTTCTTTTTTCCTTGTGTATTTCTGTAAATAATTCCACTTAACAAGCAAACCCTTCTTTGCGCCCTTCTAGTTTCCTTCCTTGTTCACCTTAGCTATAATACCATATTAGAGAATGTAATATGGAAGTTTTTAATTAAATTTCTCCTTAATATTAATAATTTCTTGTGAAATTTATTTATCTTCTTGTGTTTCCTTATTATATCTTCTTCATCAAACAATTATCAAGTGAAAAAATGGTAAAAACAATGGACACAAAAGTTAGGCTCCAAGCCGGGGAAAAACCCATCCAAGGGGAAAACCTAGAAAATCTCTTCCCTTCTTATAAAATCTGCTTCAAATGAGAAAACCAAGACCCAAAACCCTATACCAAGTCCTCCTCCAAGTCCCAATTCGTCCCTCCAAGAGAACCTTTTAGTTAGGTCAGAGATTAACCAAGTCAATGAGGGTTACTTCTTTTTTGAGAAACTTCCAACTTCAACTTAGACCCTGAGCTTCAAGTATGCAACTTTGTTCCTTTAGAACAACAATAATGCTTCTTCCTAGCATGTGGAAATATTCTAAGGGCTTATTCCACAATAAATACATTGTCTTCAAATTCAACGAGAGTCAAAGTGAAATCAAGACAGTATTTCAGCCTTCCTACAACTCAAATCTAAAATCTTCAGCCTCTTGTAACTTGGACCTGAAATTTTTGGCATGCAGAAACACTAACCCTCACATGTGTGATAGAATATAGCTTAAAAAAAAACTTTGTTTCTACTTCTTGGTTTCTCCTTACTTCCCAAACCTTCGCTCTTGCTTCCCAGCTTCATATCGAACTTCTTCTTGAGAGAGATCAAATTGGTTTCTAAATGAGGATGATGCTACTTCTATTTATACACATTTGTGGGGTTCAAATACCCTTCTTTAGGCTGACTTTTCACTGCCATGGCCAACTTGTGTCAGGAGGCTTGTAGAACTTTCTATATTCAAAATAATTAACTTTTACATGTTATAACTTTCCCAATATGGTCTTATAAAAATGATAATGACTTTATTCACTCAATGAAAATATTGTTTTGACATGAAAAACCATAGAATAATGAAGAATATGATTTACCTAGATGACCATAAAAAAATGAAGCATGAAATCTATGCTTTAAAATACTATATTTCTTTCATTTTCTTTTTCTTGTAATATAAAATATACATAATGATTTGAGTACTTTGACAATTATGAAAACCAAAACTAGTTACATTTTCGAACATACATCTCTCATCTTAGGTTGACACTAAATTTTGAGACACTGATCCATTTAATGTTACAAAATTATCCTTATATAAGGTTTTTCCAAGATGAGTGTGAAACTATGACACACTATTTATTCTACAATCTCTATAATATGGTTGTGTTTCTCTTCTCTCTTGACATCTCCTCTGCACTCTTGCTCATACTATGAAACAACTTACAGTTAACAAAAAGTGAACAATTTCCCCCCATTTTTTCTAGGTTTTAGTTAGTTTGAATTAGGTATGTTAACAATTTGGAAACCTTTTGGGACCTTCATGATGCTTCTAGAAGTTTCTAGTATATTCCCACATCCTAATATCTCCCATATTTAAATTATAGCGAGTTGACATGGTTTCCACTAGGACATATAATAAATAGTGGGACAATTACCTTGTTGGGATTGTAATTTTTGCATATAAACCATATTTTAGGCACGTAGTGGCTCAATTGAAAGGTCTTAATGAGATTAATTATTCAATTTAAGGTTGTTCAGGAATCCTTAGGTAACCCTTAACCATCAAAAAGGAAAAAAAATGTCTAGGGCCCTAAAAATGTGAAATTGTTAAGCAGGTAAATCCTCTCTATGGACAAAGACAATCCCTCTAGCCCTAGAGTGGGTCTAGAAACAAAGATACATGCTAGATTGTAGGTTCCTAATTACTGAATGAAAAGAGGACACAGTAGATCGACCTACCTAGAGTCCAATGTAATCGTTGCATTTGTAGTGGTAGTGGCCTCTTGCTCCTGCCTCAGCAAATCACAATCCTTCTGTGGCCATGCTCGGATACCTGCACATAGAATAGTAAACAAGAACAGCATGCGACATAATAACTTCATTCAAAACTACTAGCCAATCAAAGAGGGCTAAGCATCTTGCATTCAAAAAATGACATAATACAAAATGGGAACCAAACAATAGTCACGTATATATTGATAGAAGGAAGAGGTACAACCAAAGCTTTGACATCGTAGTATCCTCCGACGGGGTTCAGCCGAACCACGTCTCATATACTCATAAGGGGATTCAGATGGGATGAGGGCATTAACTTAAGCTCTCTCAACTAAGTTCCATCTTGTTCTATCTCTCCAACAATTCAACTATAGTATATTCAGTTCTCCATGTTCAGCTAGCTTATGCAAGGAGAGATAGCTTATTTTTATAGAGGAAAAGGAGGAGGTTAGGATCCCTACAAAGATGGGAGGGGGGCCTATCCTTAGGAGGTTCCCACAAGAGGTGGAAACCATAAACTAAAGGAGAGATTCTGTGGTTATTCAGTCCAACCACTCCCAGTGACTCATCCTCGGAGTTGTTAGAGTGGAATCTCCGCCTCTATTTTTAAAAAACATTCCATAAATAGCTCGGTGTGGGTGGCTAACTGAGACAAAGCACCAACTAGCATGGGGACCAGTGTTAATCTTCCTCATCGGCGCGAGGGCAGAACTGACTACTCATGCCAAGGAAAAAACAAGGGTTTCTGAAGCTCTGCTCAGGGAATTGTCAACGGAAGGAATATTGCTCTCATGCAAAGGGATGTAATGATGATCTTTGCAAGGCATGACACTTCTTATTAGTCACAGAAATTACCCTCCAATGTGCGATACGGGGATTGTAGGGACAGTGAAAAAATGTTATGTAATAGATGCCCCCTAAAGCATGAGATCCGAGGGAGAGGGAGGGGAAAAATGCTTTATGAGAATGCGTTCGAACTAAACATTGTTGTCGGAAAACCCGCAATTGCAAATACAACTGATATCTCAGATACATGAACATGTGGTATGGGCGCAACCATCCATAATAGAGTACATAAAAACTGAAATCCGAGGTATAGAAATAGCCATCCAGCAGTAAGGATCAACAAATAAACTCAGGTATGGTCGCAGCCATCCAATCAAAATAGTCATGCAATAAGTCATGATAATCCACAAGAACCCGCATCCTGGATTTTATCAGACAAAACCCAGGGTCTTGCACTCCATCTCAACCCAAAAAAGTACAAATTTAAGCATACGAATATATGAGCCGAGGTCTAACATGCAAGAAAATCGTCTGACTACCAACCAATGATGAAAGTTGTTAACAAACACGAGAGAAACCACCAATAATAACAATGGCCCTCAAGGTACGAAAGGTACAATCCACAGAATGTGAGCAGTGATCTGATGTCGAACACCCACAGAATCACTCGATCGAAGGCCAATGATGTGGACCTTGCATTGAATGCGAAGAACCTGCCATTAAGGCATGCAGGCTCCAAGGTACTGGAAGGGAGTCTCTAGATCAGATTCATGGATAATGAGCTGAAGTCGACAGGAAGTGACCTGGTCGAAGGAGGGCCATAATTTTTCCCACATCATCAACACGAGGCAGAGGAACATGATGATAGTGAATCAAGACCAACAGAGAATCATAGGGAGGTTGAAAACTGTAGAGGAAAACTTCTCTTGAACATATCAGTGTCACGACACTAGATTTGGCAGTATTTTACATCAAAGGATCTGAGGTCATGATGACGTGGCAAAGAGCAGATGAGAGGTCAAAAAAGATTACCCAAACCCATGGAGGCAAAAATGACGAAATGAGATGTCCCCAACCTGACATGAATGCAGACAAGTGCCATGTTCAAGAACGACATACTGTCAACATAACTAAAAATTGGTTCCATTTTCCCTCAACATTTCTGGCAAGTACCCCAATTATTTTTTAGAACAAGCTTGAAGGGGATAACATATGCTTGCAAGGTAAGTTTTTCCTTTGGACAAATCAAACCTAGTACATTTTACGAGCCCTAGGAAGGAGGAACTTGAGTAACATCATGGTGACAAAGTTCGATGTCATCAAGGTTTAATGAGTCTGACAAATGGAGAACTCGGCACCTTTTCATGTTTAGAGAGTTTGAAAAGAAGTGGAAAAGAAAACTCCAGCATGGCCCTTTTTGTAAATAGTCTCTAAGATCCGAAAAGGTAGAAAACAATATCTGAAAGAATCTCTTAGTTGCGATAGGCTAAGGTATTCCTTTTTCGTAAATAATCCATCCCAGCCCGAAAAATTGGTAAACATATACTGAGTAGATATCATTTCGCAGCCATTTAACAAGTTCAAAACGACAAGAATCTCAGCAATATTTTCAATTTTAGAGAGTTAGAAAAAGAGTTGAAAGATGACTCCAGTACTGAGTTTTTCGTGTTTTTACTAAGACCGAAAAAATATAAAACATAACTTGTTACTTCATCACTATCGCATGAAAACCTGTCGCTGCACAAGAGATACGTGTAAAACCCATTTTTCGAAATAATCAAAAAGTATGTCTTTGTTGGAACACCTAATCCTACATGGGTAGGTGTGGAATGCGAAAAGTCACAATGGAGTCCAAGTGACCTTGGAATGTGAAACCAAGAGTCACACCATTGTACTATAAATGTACATCTTTGTATAATGGAAAATAAGAAAGCCTCACGCTTATCTTTCATTGTGTGTTGTTTCTCTTGTGTGTGCATTCTTCTTCCTCATACACCATGTGTGTGCTTTAAAATGGTGTTTAACATGGTATCAGAGCGGGCGATTTCTGGCCCTGCTCCAAATTGAGTGAGCCATTTGTGTTTATGGCCTGTGCATATCTGCAACAATTCTTGACATTTTTGCAGCACTCAGTGATTTTGCAGCAGTGTTTTTGCCGCCATTCAGAGGTGTTTTGAAGAGGAGCAGCATTCAGTGATTCTGCAGCATTCAGAAATCTGCTTTGAAGAAGAAGAAGCATTCATAAATTGGTTTTGAAGGAAAAGCAGCACTACCCATCTGAAGGTTTTCATTCTCATTTTTCCTGCAATTTCTATTAATTTCTGCATTGAAGAGTTGCTGGAAAACACTGTTTAAATTGGGTTTCTGAAGAAGAAGTTTCTGGTTTTTAATGGAAAATATTTCTGAGTATTTTTTAGTTCTACATTGAAGAGCTGCTGGAATATTATTCAAAGTGGTTTTTTTGAAGAAAATTTCTGAGTTTTTCATTGAAAAAATTCTACAATTCTGGGTTCTTCTGCTGCTGGGCTATTGAAAAAATTATGAGTTTCTCTGCTGCTGGAAAAATTCTATTGTTGCCCTCATTTCTGCACTTTGTCCATTCTGCTATACATTGAAAAAATATTTTTCTACCAATCTAAAAGTCTCTTTTCTTCTCTCTGCTGTAAATTTAAAAAAAAATTGAAAATTTGGCCTTTCGGCCCCCTTGCAACCTGCACTTCTGCTCTCATCAAATCCCCTGCACTCCACAAATACCTACGCCTTCACCACTCTCCCTGCATACACTCCCTATTCCAGCGCTATCCACGACCTCTGGCCGACCCCTCCGTGCAATACACAACCCTACCACCGCTCATTCCATTCGCTCTATGGCCTTCCTCACTTCTGCGCTCAACCCTACCTTACGCCCTCTCATAACAATACACTCTACCTACCCCCGCCTCCACACTCTGCCATACTCCCTCCTCTTTCCTACTCGTCCCCTCTCCTTGCATAGGCAGCGCCCCTTCCATACAGCCATCGCTCTGCACACTACGACCATTCTCCCTTGCATCTCACACATGGACTCCCATATTCAAACCGCCTCATAACCCCACGCATTTACATCCCTCGGGCTCCCTCACCGATCCAGAGCACAACGCTCCCTATTCCATTACCATTCCCCTCACACGCCAACTCTGCCATCCCATGCGTTCACCCTCCCTATACGAATAGTCTATCCTTTACATTTACGCCTTCCTCTCTATACGAATAGTCTATCCCTTCCATATAATAAACTCCCTCTACCTTACATTTTAAAACTCGACTTCCTCACCATACAGTTACCCCCCTCACCATAAAGCCACTCCACCAATTTTAAATTCGATATAAACCCCCCTCCCCCCATTAATAACCCCTTTTTTAATATTCCCTTTTTAAATTAAAATACCTCCTTCCATTTTAATTAAATTAACCCCCATCCTTTTTTATTAACATTTTTTAATCCCACTTTTAATTCCTTTCCCCCGCCACTTTTAAATCTTAATCCCCCCTCCCATTTCAATAAATATCCCTCTTTCGATTATTTTAATTTCCCTTCCCACTTTAATTTTTACAACATTCCCCTCCTTTTTTAAATTCCCTATTTTTAATTAATTTATTTTTTAATTAATTAAAAAAAAAAAAACAGCAGAGAGAGAGAGGAAAGAGAGTTATGAACAACAGAAAATGGAAAATGGCATATGAGGAGCACATGGACTGAAATTTGCAGATTTACATTGTGATTTGTGGCATTGATTTGAAGGGTGATTTTTTGAAGAATTTCACATTTGAAGACAAGTTTGCCATCATTGAAAATAACTATTTGAAGAAGAGAATTCAGCTACCTCAAAGGCTTCTTGCACATTTTTTTGCTGCACTTTTTTGCAGAAAATATTGTATTGTATTGACATTGTATTGTGAGCAAACATTGCTTCTTCATAGTTGCAATCAGTACTTGAGTTGTTGAAAGATTGTTGATTGCCCTCCATCATTTGAGGAGCAGATTTTGTACTATGAGATTTCCATAGTTGGAAGGTCTCTTGAGTCATTTGTATTTCTTGTTGAATCACATTGTAAACGGGTGCATTTTCGGTTGAAGCCGACACCCTTTCATTTTTTGAGCCTAAGTTGTTGAAATGGCTAAAATCAATGAGGCATTAGTGTTGTTGAATAACCTCATTCATTCCAATGTTGGTGACATGATAAAAATGAGCAAGGATGCTCTATGTAACATTCAAATTTGTTTGCTAAATGCACAAGAAAAGATTGAGTTTTTGCAGTTGGAATCTCAGCTCCAACAAGACGAACTTCAGCAAAAGAGTCACCATTCTGAACCTATTTCTGTTCAGAACATTGAGAAGGACTCTCATCAGAAGAAAGAAGATAAAGTTCCAATTGACCCACATTCAGTTCCTCATACGAGAGCAGATTTACATGCAGATGCAGCATTTCAACCTGCACTTCTCAAGCCCATCATTAGACCTTGGGAAGAGCTTGTCCACAACAAGCACCGAACTGGTCTTGGATATGACAAGGATGTGTCCTTTCATATTCCAATGAGACTAATAAAAGCCATCATGTTCGGTCACCTAAGTTCATACATCTTGAGTTCCTGGGTTGTTCCAGAGATCTTGTTCCACTTCCACAACAAATTGAGAAATGCCAACACTGTGATCGAGTTGGCCATATGAAAGATCACTGTTTTGATCTTCATCCATGCAAGCACTGTGGTCGGCACACTCATTCTTCAGACAGATGCTTCAGACACAAGTCTCCTGCAAGAACCAAGATTCATCTTGGATGGATCGCTTCTTGGCAATGGGCATCGGCAGCCAAGAAGATGTTTACGACACATGTTAGAACTTGTTCACGGATATTGAACAAACTTGCAGTTGAGTTTTCGCCATCATCTCACCTTGTCCCTGACAGGGGGGAAAATGGTGGTCATGTACAAGCTTCGACGACATATCAAGCGAGCCTAAGCCACAATCTCTCATTCCATGTTCAGAGTTGTAGCCAGCAGTTCAAGCGAGCCTGAGCCACAATTCGTCATTCTGGATTCAGAGATGTAGCCAGAGATATGGATGCCCATGAGCATACCTTCGGTTGGTGGATAACCTAAAACCATCATTTTTGGTTGGTGGATAACCTAAAACCATCATTTTCGGTTGGTGGATAACCTAAAACCATCATCTTTGGTTGGTGGACAACCTAAAACCACCACAGGTAATAGACCTCCCTTCTTTTAGGTCGAAGGTCTCCCTTTTTTATGAGGGACAATTCCTCTAGCAGAAGCTTTCAGCTTCTTGCCAGTTTTGGAAGAGTTCCGGGAACTGCAACAAGTTTTGCGTTCTAGTGTTTGTGGTCATCCTAAAACCACCTTTTTTTTCCAACATTTCAGAGAGTTGATTCAGCCCAAGTGCTGCCATGTATACTTTGCAGATTTGTATTACAACTCTTTTCTTGGACTCACACATACCCCTTCGGATTAAGGGGGGATTTTGGAACACCTAATCCTACATGGGTAGGTGTGGAATGCGAAAAGTCACAATGGAGTCCAAGTGACCTTGGAATGTGAAACCAAGAGTCACACCATTGTACTATAAATGTACATCTTTGTATAATGGAAAATAAGAAAGCCTCACGCTTATCTTTCATTGTGTGTTGTTTCTCTTGTGTGTGCATTCTTCTTCCTCATACACCATGTGTGTGCTTTAAAATGGTGTTTAACAGTCTTAAACCTAATTAGTGTTGTGAAAAATATATAAAATGCCAAAAATGATAAAAATAATTACTTTTCACTTTTTACCTCTTGTGGAGCAATAGTTACCCATTTTACACTGCGATCTTGCGGCGACGATAGTGGATGATCTAGCAGACCAATCTCGAATATGTCAGTTCCAGGTAAGATCCGACATCCTTCCCTTTATTTTGAGTCCTCTTTTATTGCTTGCAACCCTCAATTTTGATTTTTGAGGGGGGGAAATGAAAATTTTAGGGCACGGCGGTTGGCGCGAGTTTCGGGCACAGACTCGCACCAATCGCCCATTTTTTTGAACTGGGGCATGCCCATTGGTGCGACTATCTTAGAAACAGTCACGCCAACCGTGCATACCATGTTATCTTTAAAAATTCAAGTTAAGGACCCAATTTTTTACAAATTCAAGCTTCTAAATCAGTTAATACTATCCATATGAACATGTTTGTAGGTATAAAGTGGCATAATGGTGATCGAATGGAAAGAATGGGAACACAGTGAAGAATATGAGCTTGCCATGCGAAATGAGAGATGCATGGAAGCTCTCAGAGACTGTGGAATGAAGAAGTTCTTCTTGACACCATGCCTCCGAGCTCAACTGAAGTTATTACAGTATTTGATCAGCATATGGAATGAGAATCAGGAAAAGTTCATCCTTCGAGATCAGGAACTTGAGATTGATGTTTCTTATGTGTACTTCATAATAGGACTATCATGGAGGGGAGCAGCACCAATCCTAATCAGCACTCGGCCTTGCATGGAGAACATGTCCATGGTGATTGACAGGGTATGTCCAGGGGCACAGAAGGGATCAGGAAGTGGGAAAGTCAATATCCATACTAATTGATACTAAAAGTGGTACTACATACCATCACACGAGCTGTGGGATTGAAAGAACCGCACGAAGCAACAAAGACACAACTACTTCTTGTTGTATACTCCTTGACACCGACCATCTACAACTGGGCAGAGGCTGTGACAATCAACATGAAATGCCAGTTGAAAAAATTCAAGAAGACCAAATTGAAGCAATTTGGTTATGGGTCTATCCTAGTATCATTCTTCCTAGAATGAATACCAATCTTTCAGCGTCAGGAGGTCATAGTCCCGACACCACTAGCGAGGGAACAATAGATGGCCTGATGGGTAGCTGTGATGCCAAGGGCAAGGGGCAGTCAACAGATGTCCTGGAGACCAAAGTTCTTTGATTGGCTTCGTCGACAGTTGATTGTCGTGGAGGACTGGCCCTATTCTAGTGCAGATTTTACTAATGATCCAGACCTCCCACTCCCAGAGGGAGAGGATTGGGATGAATATTTGGGTAAGACTCATTTTTAATTTTCATGAGTGTTATGATTTTTTTTAATTATGTATGTTATGACGTTAAACCCATGCACTTATAGATGTTGGCCCAGAGAGACTCGTAGGCATGTCTCTGATAGCGAGGTGAATTCCTCGCTATTTTTACCCTCATGGTGAGGGAGGCGAGGAGGAGGAGATCGTGCGCAACTTGGAGGGCATCACACGTGGAGTCCCAGACTATGCGCGATTCGACGATGTTCCTTGTGCCTACCAAAGACATACTGTAGGGGTACCAAACCAAATTCACTGCTTAGTGAGGCAGCTTCTACGGGCAGTGACATGCTACCATGAGCATCATGCCAATTAGACACCTAGGTTTTATATCTGCATATTTTGAGAGACGTGATGTCTCAGGATGTAACAGAAACACACATATTTTTTGAATTTATGATGCACACTAATGCAAACATTCGATATATATATATTTTTATTTTATTTTTCCTACATGGATCTTTTACATATGATGATGATTTTACTGATTACACAAATTTCTATATAATACAATGTTAGCCACTGTATCAGTTAATGCATTCATTCATCTAGGAATATGTTGATATGTAATAAAATCAAAATGTATTTCCAGCAAATGAACACATAAATACAATCTCAGAATGTACGGGTTTCTGACCAAATAATTACCTTGAGCTGAAGAACAACAAGCTATGATTTACAAGTAATGCGCGTATGCCGAGGTTGATTGCCTCGGTTAATAGTTCAAGGACAACACTATACTCAGTGACATTGTTTGTAGTCCATCCTAGACAAATACCTTGCAGTTCTATCAACTCACTAGCATGATTATAAATTACCCAGGTTGCTGAAGACAAATTCCTGGTACTGCAGGAATCACCATCCACGAAACCAACATAAGGGGAAATAGACATCTGCACAATAAGCAAGACCCAATAAGCAGGCAAAATGCTCACAAATCACACCAAACCCAAAACATGTACAAAAATGAAAACAACACCTATGTACACAAATCATGCATTAATGACTCATGCATAATATTTTTTGAGATACAACCCATTTATGGGTTGTTCTAGAGGATGACCTTCGTAATCAATAAGCTCATAGGCCCCATTCTGAAACACATGTTTAATAATGTAGGGCCCATGCCACATGGGTTGAAATTTTCCTGCCCCCAACTTATCATGAGCTTGGTCGTACAAGAGGACGAGGTCTGCTTCAATGAAGGAACAAGGGGAAACTGATTGGTCAAAATGAGCTTTGACCCGCTTCTTCTATGCTTCGATAACCAGAGCAACAAAGTGGCGAGTTTCATCCAGCCTTTCTAAGTAGAGGAGACGCTCTTCTTCTGGCGAAGTGTTCGGCAGTAATTCAACAACCAACTTGAGCAAAGGTATTTCACACTCAATCAGAAGAGTAGCTTCCAGACCATAAACCAACTGAAAAGGAGTGAATCCGGTTGCATTCTTAACGGAGGTTCGGTACACCCAAAGAGCCGAAAATAACATGAGATGCCAATTTGATTTTTGGATCCCAATCGTATGCTAAAGCATGGTGACAAGAACTTTGTTCACGGCTTCAACCTAGCCATTGGCCTGAGGATAGTACGACGTTGAGTTGTCATGACGCAGACCCAACTTAGAAGTCAACTCCGCCATCATATAATGCCGAAAATGGGAACCATGATTGGTAACTATGGCTTGAGGGACGTCCAACCTAGCAATAATGTGATTGAATATGAATTGAGCAGCTGTATTACCGTCAGCGGCAAGTGTAGGCATTGCTTGGCCCATTTTGTGAAGTAGTCAACGGCTACGATAATATAAGCATGCCCCCCCGCCGAGTGAGGGTTACACATCATAAAATCGAAGCCCCACTTCAAAAAGGGACCAACGGTAATGACAGGATGAGGAGGTACAGGTGGCGCATGCATCTTGTGTTGGTAGATCTAGCAATCATGAAATTTACGAACCGCAACAATGCAGTCCTTGAAGATAGAAGGCCAGAAATAACCAACACGAAGAATATTATATGCAGTAGCATAACCAGAAATGTGACCGCCACAGGCACCACTGTGACAATCATTGAGAGCTTTCTCAGCTTCCTCAAGATTCAAACATCGGCGGAGTATGGAATCCGCTTCAACACCATAGAGAGTATCTCCGACTATACGATAAGGTTGCGATTGGTGTCGGATGCGTCGACGGGCATCCTTCGTCAACTCAGATCTAAAAGTAGAAGTAGAAGTCTGGAGATAGACGATGATATCTCCGTACCAAGGATCGAGGGTGCTAATCAAGAAAAGTGTATCATCTGGAATGTATTCCTCAAAACCGGATGGAGTAGAGTTGGACAGGAGGGAACAAATCAAATCAGCAAAGACTAATGATTTCTTCGACCCTGCAGCAGTAAATTCCAAATCGAACTCTTGGAGGATGACAATCCACTTCTAGTATTTGTTGCCCAGCAATTGTCGAGACAATATATAGGTCATAGGGTTGCAATCAGAAATCACAGCCACAGTACAAAAATAATATAATGATGAAAATGTTGAACTTCCTGAACCACAGCTAACGCTAACTTCTCGACATGTGCATAGTGTGTCTCAGGATCAAGAAGGTTACGAGATAAGTAATAAATAACATGCTCGTTACCGTTATCATCATATTGTACCAGAACCATGGCAATCGTGCTGAAAGCGACGGTTAAATAGAGGGAAAAATCACGATGATAATTTGGAGGATGCAACAGAGGAGCATTGACAAGCAATGTTTTCAGCGTATCAAAGGACTTCTGAGCAATCTCACCCCAACAGAATGGGACGCCCTATTTTAATAATCATGTGAATCCTTTAGCCACTTCTACATAGTTAGGTATGAAATGGTGTAGAAAATTCGCCTTCCCTTGAAAACTCTACAATTGAGGCAATGAGGAGGGAGAGGGGAGATTGATAATAGCCTCAACCTTGAGCGGATCAAGGCGAATTCTATCTTTAGACATGATAAACCCCAAGAGTCTAATTAAATAAATGCAGAAGACGCACTTGGGCGGATTAAGCCGAATGTTTTAGTGTCGACAACAAAGAAAAATCTGACGAAGATGGTCAGGATGGTCCATACGCTTAGCTGAATGAGTCAGAAGGTCATCCAAATAAGGTTGAATGATGTGATGAATATCGTGAAAAGCATACGACATCGCTTGCTGAAATGTGGCCCCAACATTCTTTAAGCCAAAAGGGAGCTTCTTATAGGAAAAAGTACCCAAAGGACAGATGAAGGCAGTCTTATGTTGATTAGTCGAGAGAATGTTAATCTTATTATAACCAAAAAATCCATCCATCAGGGAAAAAATATCACTCCCAGCACAGTCGTCATGATTTGATCGATAAAGGGAGTAACATAATTATCCTTGGGACAAGCACGATTGATATCACGATAATCAATGCAGACCCAAATTTTTCCTTGTTTCTTATCTATAGGAACAATATTAAAGACCCATTCTATCAAGGGAATCGGATAAACGAAACTAGCTCTGAGAAGCTTTTCGACTTCACCTTTAATGGCAACAGCTTTTCTAGGGTGCACGGGACGAAGACGTTGGCAAACAAGTTTCGAACCAGGGTAAGTAGGAATTTCATGCACCACTATACTAAGATCAAGGCCGGGCATTTCTTTGTAGGATCAAGCAAAGACGTCATGGAAGTCGCGAAAAAGGCTAGTGTAAACCTGTACTTCATCTGAAGAACAAGTGACCCCGATATGGATGTTCTAGACGATTTCTGGTTTCACAGAAATGTCAATAGGCATCGTTTGTGTAATATTACTCAAGTTACCTTCCGTAAAAGTGTCATGTGTCAGAACAGAAATTTGAAGTGGAGGAGAAGGAACCTGAGATGCAAAATTCTCAAGACATGTAGACATGGCCCCAAGGCTAGGCATGAACGAGGAACGATGATGACTATCGTCCCATGACAGATCTTCGAGAGACATGGTTTCCAAAATGGCTTCATCAGAGGGAAACACTTATTTTAAAGGATCGGGTGAATCTGAATCGCCAAGCTAAGGGGATTGAGAATAAATGTCAAGAGACATGCTCAAAGGATCATGATCAGAGGATGAATTATCCAAGGCCGCAATAAGTTCACAATAGTCAATCTCAATTGGACTCAATGACATCGAACCTCCAAAATAATTGATCTGTTTAGGCAAAGGAATAATCCATGGGTCATCAGACCGAGATATCATATTGATCTTAACAGTGTTTGGTGGAGGAAGGGGAAAAATACCCATGAGGGAATGATCCTTGAAAAGACCCAGCCCTACGCTCTCATAGGGAGTAGGAATCTGATCCACATACGGAACGTTGTTCTCGAAAGAAGAGGTGAATAATGATAATTGATCAACAGTAACAATATTTCCTTCGTGTGGAAATTTCAAAACACAAAAGAGAGTGGATGGAACGCACAGCATAGCGTGAGTCCAACTACTACCAAAGGGAAGATTATAATTGATTTTAGCATCAAATACCTCTATCTCGACATTGACTGTCTTCCCTTGCAAAATAATCAGTAAAATAGCGAGAACACCTAGAGGCTTTAATTCCCTTCCATCAAATGCTTTAAGAGAATTTGGCGATGAATTCAGGGTTGGAGAACTAATAGCTTTCCAACAAGAAGATGACATGACACGGATCAATGTACCCTCATACACAACTTCTCGATGGATGTCGAGACCATTAATAACAACTTGGATAATAAGCGCAATCTGATGCGGAAGCCAAGGAACGAAATTCTCTAAATCGAAAGCGAGAAGGCTAGTATCAGCAGGATAAACTCTGTCAATCGCAAACAACAAAGCCTTCTGTTGAGATGGACAACTCTGAATTAATTCCAATGCAGACATTACAGATGGCACCTGAGCCAAATCCTCAACAATACTGTAATGGTGAACGGTGTGGGTGTTGGGATTGTAAGAAAACTTGCGGAGTACACCTTTGGAAGGTGGTCATACAATGGATTCAGCACTGGGCTTTTCAATATTAAGAGGGCCAGTAACAGGCAGAGGAGGAGGACCATCTGTGATCTCCTTCCCCATTTCCTGACGTGAACCAGTATAATATTTCGATTGAGTAACAATAGAAACGGCTGCAGAATCATTCATCATGAACACCTGAGAGCCAAATGGGGCAGAGGATGGAGGTTGCTCTACCATCTAGGTCTGTTGATATGGGAAAGGTTCTTTAAGAATGTTCGGAGTTCCCTGGGTGACTTTGAGCAACCGACTCACTTCGGACTGTCGAGGACAGTCCTTGGTGAAGTGCTCTTCATCACAAATCAAACAAGGGTACTTCGGCTTGCGTTGAGAACCATCACCAGCATGAGGTTTCTGAGAATCCTATTTCAAGGTATCAGCTTTGGCCTTACCTTTACCCTTATTTTTACCTTTAGAAGTGTTATCCGCCGGATTGGCCTAAATGACATTAACTTCTACGGGTTTACCATAATTCGATGTGGACTGAGAAGCAACATTGGTGGAAGAAGGAGACTTCGGCTGCCCAGATTTTGAAGAAGAAGATGTCTGAGAAGTTTGAGATATGGAACCAATAACACCATCAACGGATGGAGTCACTGGTGGTTTGGAAGTTCCAGGTCAAGGAGCATCAAGCAAGATATCATACAATGTGCTAGACTGAGAGTACACAAGATCAAGGTACTGGGCATAAGCAATGGCTTGTTCCTTGGTTACACATGCCCCCATAGCTATGTCTTTCGCAATATAATTGAAAAAGGAGGTGGTGAACCAATGAGTCAGAAGCTAATCTAGAATCTAAAATTTGATCATGTGATGACGACGCCACCACTCATGAATATGATCCGAGATATGAGTAGCTCGGTCCTGTTTCAATGAAGTGAGGAGGTGCGTCCTAGTCTCATAGCGGATCGGTAACTAAAAATGTGTAAGGAATTCCAAAGCTAAAGAATTGAAGTCTTGGAAGATGCCACGAGACAGCTCAATGTACCACTTTGCAGCGGCACCAGTGAGAGTTCGCTGGAAAATATGGAGTCGAATAAAATCGTAAACCCAAGAGTTAAAGGAACACTACAAGTGGTAAGTCATAAAATGTGCTTGGGGATCTTCGCCAGACTTGCCCTCAAATTTAGGACAATCACTAGGAATATTGGTCGGAACTAGAGGCCAATATGGGTTATGAAGAATGGGATCGTTCATTAACTTTGACACATCCAGTAACTCCAATGTAGCAAGAAATGGTAATTGAGGATTAAAATTCATTGGAGGTCTCTGATAAGGACCCGTGTTCACATTCCACCTAGTCTGAGAGGAATTATGTCCCCACATATTTTGTCTCGGAGGATTCTGACCATAGGAGTTAGAAGCAAGATAATTATGTGGATACTGGGGTTGAGGACCAAGATATTGAGTCTGAGTACACCATTGAGGTCCCTGCTGAGCAACGTATGGAATCTGTTGCAGAATTTAAGCATGGCTTTGAGGTTGATGATACACCAATGAAGGTTGATTTTGAGGGTAAAAACCTTGTGGCGCACTATATACCGGCTAATATTGACCTTGAGGGTAATAAGCACCTTATGGTTGGGTAGGTGGACCCTGCTAAGCAGGTTGAGCAAGCTGCTGAGCAAGTGGACCTGGCTGAATTGGATTAACACGTAGAACCAGCTGCTGAACTGGTTGAACCAACTGAGGATTAGGTGGAACCGGTTGCTGAGCTGGTTGAACTGAATATTGAGGGCCACTGGGTTGCCCTTGTGGGAGAGGTTGGCCCGATGGTTGCAATGGACCAAGTTGTCCCTGATAACCAAGTTGACCCAGAGGAGGACCATAGAGTTGTCCTTGTTGCAAAAAATTTTGGCCATACTGAATGTGTGGCGGCGGTTGTGGTGCAAAAGGTTGTCCCTGTGGCGGATATATTTTCCTCCCAGGAGCATAAGATGGTTCTGGTTGATTCTGAGGTTGACCAGACGGACCGTAGGGTTTTCCTTGTTGGACCAAAGGTTGACCTTGTGAAGTTTGGCCTTATGGATCGAAAGGTTGTCCCTGTGGACCAGAGGCAGAGCCCTGCTGAGCCAAAGGTTGTCCCAATGAGGGTTGTCCTAGCAAGCCAGAGGGTTGCACAGGTAAGGTGGGTCCAAGATGATTAATGGTCTGAGAAGGATCATAAACAGCCTGATAAGGATCAATAGGAGGAAAATAGACAGGATTACCATATACATCATAATGATATGGAAACGAATAAACGGGGTTACCGACAGCATCATAGTGATGAAAACAAGGATTTCTAGGAGCTTGGGGCTGCTGAGAACCCTAAGAACTCTGTTGCTGAACATATAACAGATATTCTTCAAAAGTAAGGCCGTCGGGAATCACTGGGGTAGTGGAAATGGCACTAGAAGCAGGTGGGGCCTCTGCAGCACGAGAATGTGATCTACTTGGACCGGGATTGACAGGCCACGTAGGATTGAGAAAAATCAACCTGCGAGTGTGAAAAGATCCTGATGACTGAGTCGTAACAACCGGTGTGGATGAAGCCACACAGACAGTAGGTTGGACTGGGATAGATGTAACAGTAACCGATGAACTAGGTGTCGAAGGTGATAGTCCTAACGAAGGGAGGACCGAACTCTGTCGAGGATTTGATGTACTGGATTGTGCTATGGTTGCAACACCAGACATAATCTGACTCAAGGACCTATATCCAAGCAGAAGTAACACTGATGGTGCAGAAGACTGAGTAGAAACATGAGGGATATCTTCAGGAAAAAGTTGATATTCTTTTGTAGAGACAGGAATTCCTTCACTGCCAACAGGACTGGATGAATCCATGTTTGACTTCGCCGTAAGATCTTTGAAAAGACTACGGGGACTGGGAGGTACAGCAGCAGCAAAAAATGGTTATCCTTATGTAAGAGGAGGAAATTCTCCTTCTTCCCCAAAACCATACCAAGCACCCGAAGGATGCCAATTAAACTCAACTGACTCTTCAGGGGGAGATCAGGTAGCAAGAGGCAGGACAGACGGGAGAATAGGCTATGAAAAATCGACAAACCTAATGGACTGAGGGGTTTCAAAAGAAACGTTCGAAAAAGACCCACCACTAGGACGCAGTGAGGATGAAGAAACTGGTGGTTCCACCACTGTGACTGTATATCAAAACAGGAAGGAAAAAAGATAACCAATCGAAGGATCCAAGATCAAAATCTAAGGAAAATAAAAACAGGCCAAGTAATAAAAATTTTAATGGGTGTGTGATCGCGGGTAATTAATTTTATGACACTGAAACCAAATTTTGTTGTTTCATATTTTAAGAGTCGAGAAACAAGCAGAAGATGACTCTAGTCTCTTTCAATTTTAAATGAGCGTGAAAGGACAGGGGCTAGACGATCTCTTCTCTTTTTAAGGAGTCATGAAAAGATCAAAATTACTTCTCAGGTACTCTAAGCAAGAGAGTGTACCAAGTTTCTGTGAACTACCATATACACAAGGACTTAACGTACATGCAGGTAGTCTCCCCGAATGTTGTGTTCGGTGTATCACGGTTACAAGGCAACAGACTCGGCTTCCTATGGATAAAAGGATTGAAACCTAGAGGGGTATCCCTTTATATAATCAATGGTATGAGGAGCACAAGTCCATGCTAGCGCTGTCTAAATCCATATGGCGAACGACGGCTACTAGGTTTTAAGACGCCGAAACAAGTCTCTAGCCTAAACCACTATAAATTTTGCATTAGGTTTCAATGTTTCCTTAGGTTAATTGAATGAATTTTAAAGTTGATCTTGGATTATGTTTCAGTTTCAAGGCCCTATCGAATTTTGATCTCAAATTTCCTAAATGCAATCTATATGCAAAAGAACACCATCTCCCATTCAATGAATGCTAATTATGAGAAGGATAGAGATCTTTCAAACAATAGAAAACAATGATAATATGTGAATAAAACCACTAATGCATCTAATGCAATCAAACGAAAATGAAAAACTCTTTCCTAGACAATCAAATGCTAGTTATGCAAAAGAGTTGTTCACTTTTGATGCAAAGGAAATAATGCAAAAAAAAAATTGGTAATTTTTCAATGAAAATAAGTACTTAATGCAATAATTACATGAAAAACAAAATAAACACTAGCTTAAGTATTGCGAATGTAAGAATCGAAATTGAATGACTCAATTAATTCAAAACAAACACAAGAAAGCACTCAAACTAATGTTGCAATCTTCCAAACCAAAAGAAACTTTTCATAGTGACCCAAACAAGCAATGTAATCTATGCCTGGAGCAACAAGGAGAAGAATCAAACACAAATGAAATGATCATTCAACCAAAGAAAATACTCAAAAGGATCAATAAAACTTAGCGCAATCAACCTGGGAATGAGACTGACAACAATCAAAAGACTTAATTTCCAAATAGAAGGCTCAATGCACAAAGACACTCAAATACCCTAAGGCCTTAAACGACACTGATAGGAAAAAGACAAACAACTGAGAAAAACAAGCCTACAGCAGTCAAAACAGTCCCAAAGGCTCAATTACACACAAAAAACAACCTAGA
Source organism: Pinus albicaulis (assembly GCA_034641835.2). Classification (NCBI taxonomy): domain Eukaryota; kingdom Viridiplantae; phylum Streptophyta; class Pinopsida; order Pinales; family Pinaceae; genus Pinus; species Pinus albicaulis. Next base: position 1,602,250,786 of record CM076582.1, read on the forward strand.
TTCAAGAACAATTGACCAAAAGGCTCATCAAGGAGGTCAAACCAAATCCTATAGGATTTGGCATGACTGTAAGGCGGTAATCCGCGCCAAATAGGGGTTGGCACGACTGCAACAAAAGTAACCTGTGCCAATCGGCGTGACTGTTCAAGGAAAAAGCGCGCTAAGCCGGATAACTATGGGAAAAGGGGAAAACCAATGAGCAGAGGTCAATCCTGACACTCTGGAGCTGAACAGGGGATCTAAATTAAGCAAGCAAACTAGGAAAAACAAACAAGCAAGTCAACGACCGAAAACGACCCAACAAGCTAAAACGACAAACTCACACCGATCTCCCCAGTGGAGTTGCCAATTTATTAAGTAGGTAAATCCTCTCTATGAACAGAGACAACCCCTCTAGCCCTAGAGTGGGTCTAGAAACAAAGAGACATGATAGAGTGTAGGTTCCTAATTACTGAATGAAAATAGGACACAGTAGATCGACCTACCTTGAGTCCAATGCTGTCGTCGCGACTGTAGTGGTGGTGGCCTCTCGCTCCTGCCTCGGCAAGTCATAATCCTTCTGCAGTCATGCTTGGATACCTGCACATAGAATAGTAAACAAGAACAGCATACAACATAATAACTTCATTCATAGCTACTAGCAAGTCAAAGAGGGCTAAGCATATTGCATTAAACAAATGACATAATACAAAATGGGAACCAAACAATAGTCATGTATATATTGATAGAAGGAAGAGGTACAACCAAAGCTTTAACGTCGCAGTCTCCTCCAGCAGGGTTCAGCCGAAGCGCGTCTCAGATACTCGTTAGGGGATTCATATGGGATGAGGGCATGAACTTAAGCTCTCTCAACGAAGTTCCTTCTTGTTCTATCTCTCCAACAATTCACTATAGTATATTCAATTCTCCACGTTCAGCTAGCTTATGCAAGGAGAGATAGCTTCTTTTTATAGAGGAAAATGAGGAGGTTAGGATCCCTACAAAGGTGGAATGGAGGCCTATCCTTTAGGAGGTTCCCACAAGAGGTGGAAACCATAAACTAAAGGAGGGAGTCTTTGGTTATTCAGTCCAACCACTCCCAATGACTCATCCTCGAAGTTGTTAGAGTGGAATCTTCGCCTCTATTTTTAAAAAACATTCCATAAACAGCTCAATGCGGGTGGCTAACTGAGACAGAGCGCCAACTGGCATGGGGCACGGTGTTAATCTTCCTCATCGGCGCGAGGGCAGAACTGACTACTCGCGCCAAGGCAAAAACAAGGGTTTCTGAAGCTCTGCTCAGGGAATTGTCAACAGAAGGAATATTTCTCTCATGTAAAGGGATGCAATGATGGTATTTTCAATGCATGAAACTTCTTATTAGTCACAGAAATGACCCTCCAATGTGCGAGATGAGGATTGCAGGGACAGTGACAAAATGTTGTGTAACATAAACGTTTAAGGAAAAAAATTATTTAGGGCCCCAAAAATGTGTAAAAATTTGGTGTCCCGATATTTGGAAAAATCAAGACCAACTCCAACATTTCCTAAATCCTAATATCCCAAATATCTATAGCTTCATTAAATTCATATGGTATTGATATAAACCTAGCTTTAATGAAGGAGGAAGGGATCAAACTAATGATGAGCCTATAGGGTCAAGTCCTGATGAAAATATAAGATTCGACACCTGAAAAAGATTTAAGATAACTAGGTAATTTTTCTCTTATACAAAAGTGGTTGGGAGATAATTACATGTTTCTAGGTTTATAATGTGTACAAATGTCCAAATCTTATAATTCCCTTTAATTATTTTCATGTGATCAAGCTATATCTTCTAAAGTTATTAATGCCTAAAAATTATTGAAAAAGGCACAACCATCTCCAAGAGAACTTAGTGTGGAGAATAGGAGCAATGAAAAAGAGAAGAGGGAATATAGTTAAAAAGAAAGATTAAAGACCAAAAGGATTCCAAGATAATGGATGAAACAAAAAAGAGAAGAAAATGAGTGTGAGAATCTTAATTTGTCATTGTAAGTGTGTCCTTGTGAAAGAAAGGTACCAAAGTTTTTATTCAATCAATTCCACTTGAGAGGCATGACCCTTAAAACTATTATAGTTTTTATCCTCTCTAAGTGTCAAGAATAATGAAAGGAAAGAAGGTAACAAAATAATCCCTAGAGTAAGAAATAATCAATCATGAAGTACCATAATCAATTTCAAATCCCTATTGAATTATTAGCATGGATGAGTGATAATTGGAAGAGGATACATGAAATGACCAATGGTGTAACACTATGGGCTAATTTTGAAGTCTATCCTTTTATGAAGCTATCCATAATCTCAAACTTCATGACTAGTAACTTTTGACTACATGAAATCTTGGAAGCATGATGAGTGATATACACCCAATGAAAAAGACAAAAACCTATACTCCTAATGAAAAATCCCAAAACCTTTCAAGTTGGATATGTGAAACATGGAATATGAAACCATGGCATTTATGTGTTTAGCATACCCCTAATGTGTGCATTGGAGTTCAAGGAGATTGACTTTTGAGAAGTTTATTTAATTTTATTCAATTATTATTTACATATTTATAAATATTTTGTATCAATTATAATGTTCATTGCATAGATTTAATGATATTACAAGGTGTGGATCTAGAGACATACAAAAGAGAATGATCATTGCCATGTGAGACTTTAAAGCCTAGGATATATTTAAGAATATTTACATTGTGCTATTAATTAAGGACATAGTAAAACTTATAGTCTTAAGGTATAATTATAATCAACCCTATATTTTAAAAAACAAAATATATAAGAAATCATGAAGAGAATCGTGGACGAGGAGGACGAGTTCCAAGAATACATGGAGCAAATCATAAAAGAGTAAGTGGTCAAAATCATTTATAAGCTTATATAGCTAAGATGTGATGAAATAAGAACTTGTACAACAAAAATAATATATAAGAGAACTAGAGAGGCATATCTTATATATAAAAGAAATTAAGAAAGAATTCCATATTTTTAAATTATAAGAAAAAAAGTCCAAATTCTTTTTTTTATCTTTTAATTGAAAATATCCTTTAATTTATTAATGTGAAAACACCTATTTTAACCAGCATTGTTTTCACCTTTACTCAGTTAAAAATAACAACGTCTCCCCGAAAATAATATTTGGAGAATAAAATTAGAAAAGCAGCTTTCATCTTTTTTTACCTTCATTTCAGTTAAAAATAACAGCGTCTTTCTGAAAATAATGTTTGAATAATAAAATTAGAAAAGAAACACTTTATTATATTGTATTGTTTTGGTTTTTTTTCAATAATAAAATTAGAAAAGAAACACTTTATTATATTGTATTGTTTTGGTTTTTTTCAAACTAAGAGTGTAAGCCTCCTATTTTCACAATCGTAATGTCCTAATATTAAACTTAAAATTTCCCATGCAAAAGACCGTAGGTTGTTTTCGTAGTTGCAATGCCCTGATTTGTTTTAAATTCTATTATTGTTATTTTATTTTAATTATATATAATTTATTTAATGATATAATTAGTTTACAAATATGATTTTTTTCCATTTAAATTATAAATTATTTTTTATTTATATGTTATTGGTATAATTATTTTTTATAAAATATTTGATAAAATAATAATCAAATTTTAATTTAATTACATCAAAATCTATAAATTTTTTAAAGTATTGTAATATACAATAAATGGTTTATGTTTTGGTTTTTGCAATATTATATTTTTTCTATTTAAATTGTATTTTTAATGTATTAGATTTAATGTTTTGAAAATAAATTATGAAGCATTTAGATATTATAAAATTTCAAGCAATACATTAAAAAATGAAATAGTTAAATTATAATTTATTTTATTACTTTTGTCAAATGAGTGTAGATTAGCTGATAGGGAGGAGTAGCTATTATCCTTTCCACTTGGGTTATAGTCTCATTAAGATTGACATACTTACTTCTCAGGATTTATTTCTAAATGACAGATAATCAACTCAAGTAAACTTGAGTGAGATCATGCAATTTATTTATCTTTTAGTTTTTTAAATATCTTATGATTATTGAAAGTATATTATGATTTTTTCTCTCAAAACGGCGGATGGGAACCGGCTAGTTGAGCATGAGGATATGGAACATGAACTTGTTACTCATTTCTCAGAAATCCTTTCAAAACCTAATCAACATAGACTGGATGTTATTTCTAGGGTTTCTGTTGTAATTCCTAAGGTGGTGACTCGTGATCAAAACTTAGCTCTGCTTCGGGAAATTACTTTGGCTGAAGTTGAGGATCTTGTTAAGGGAATGCCCCCTAATAAAGCTCCTGGACCTGACGGCTTCACTATTGAATTTTATCAAGCGTGCTGGAGGGTCCAGAAATTGTTGATATTGTTGAGGAGTCACGTCGACTCCGTCAGGTTTTCCCTGGTTTAAACCCTACCTTCCTCACTTTGATTCCGAAAACTGAGAAATGTGATACCCCTTCTGGTTTCCATCCTATTTCCTTATGTAATGTCATTTATAAAATCCTGTCTACAATTATGGTGAATCGCTTGAAGCCTATTCTGCCAGCTCTGATTTCACCCGAACAAACAGGGTTTGTCAAGGGGTGTCAAATACTTGATGGTATTATCACTGCTCAAGAGGCTATCCATTCCCTTCGCCAGCTTAAAGCTAAAGGAATGTTGATTAAGCTCGACTTAGCCAAAGCTTATGATAGTCTTAATTGGACTTATCTTCAGCATGTTCTATTATCGTTTGGTTTTGATATTCGGTGGGTTCAGTGGGTGATGTCCACCATTTCCTCTACACACTTCTCTATTTTGTTAAACAGTTCTCCTTCACGCTCCTTCCATGCTTCTAGGGGTCTTCGGCAGGGTGATCCTCTCTCACCTTTTCTTTTTATCCTAGCAGCGGAGGGCCTTGGCCAGCTTATTCACCAGAAATTCCAGGCTGGCGAGGTTAAAGGGCTTAATTTATGGGGTCCCCATTTGACTTTGTCACATCAACAATTTGTTGATGATATTATGTTATTTTGCCAAGCTACTCTTCGTGAATGCAAAGCGGTTTTAGATCTTTTAACCACCTTTATGCAGGATTTTGGGATGATGGTGAACAAAGGAAAGTCCAATGTTTTCTTTTTTAATACGACTCCTCAATCTCAACCTTTTCTCACCTGAACCCTTGGTTTTACTTTGGGAGCCTTCCCTTCCAAATATCTTGGCATGCCTCTGTTGGAAAATGTGGCCAGAACCAGTTGTTGGAAAGCCCTTTTGACCAAAATTCAGAAATGTATGCTCAACTGGTCTTTTCGTGCCTTAAACTTTCCAAGTAGGGTTATTCTTCTGCGCGTTGTTCTTCAAGCTATCCCTATCTACCATTTATCGGGCATGGCTTGTCCACATAAGACTTGTGCCGATCTTGTTATTCTGTATAAGAAATTTTTATGGCAGGGTGCTTAGGAGAAGCGGAAATGGGCATTGTTATCCTGGGATAAACTTATTTTACCTAAATCAAATGGGGGGCTTGGACTATGGGATCCTTTCATTCTTAATCAGGTTATGGGTGCTAAGTTATGGTGGCGGTGGCTACATGGTGGAGTAGCGTGATGGCAGACCATTTGGACTCGGAAGTACCATATGCATCCTACAGTTAAAGAGTGCCTCAGTTGCCCTAATGTTGAAAAAGGTTCGGGGATATGGAATATTGCTTCTACCAATCGACATTTGATCGGGCAGCATAGTTTCTGGGAGGTTCGAGATGGTTCTCTCGCAGGCTTTTGGGAGGACTCATGGCAGTAGAGGGAGAATTTTTTCACCTAGCTAGATTTGGCAGAAATATTTTTTCTTACACGAAACCCTAATTGTTTGACAGTTCACCATTATTGGGATGCTCAACCTGATGCTTTATGGAGGAAATGGAAACATAAGGAGCACTAGCCACAGGCTCAAAATACACAGCAATGGCACAATTTTGACAACGAACTTCGAACTCAGAAGATCCTTCTACAGGAGGGTTCTGATATTTTGCATTGGGGGTATCGACCGCGGGGCATGTTTTCGATACAGGAAGCTTATCAGCTGCAAGCGCGGCATTTGGATATCCCAGTTAATAGGTTATGGACAAAGATCTGGGCAACTAAGCATTGGATGAAGATTGAGAATTTCTTATGGTTGGTAGGGCATGGGCGGATTCTGACATGGGATCAACTGCAGAGGAGAGGCATGCATGGCCCATCTCAGTGCGTTATGTGTGACTCTTCTTTTGAAATGATGGAACATTTGTTGAATACTTGTCCTGAAATGGAACATTTATGGATTAACCTTCATCATTTATTTCAACAAACTGACCAACAGGCTAGCAGTCTACCCCAGACCATTTCTAACAGGAGGAAAGGGGGCTACAGAAGCCCTGTCGTTAAAAGAGCATGGGTGTTGGTAGTTGGTTTTATCCTCTGGTTCCAATGGAAAGAACGTAATCGCAGGATTTTTCAAGACTGTAAACTTCCTTCTGAGGAAATATGGACCCTTACTAAGCAAGGAATCCATGAGACCATTTTGGTTGAAAAATGGGATCATGAAGATTGGGTGGTTTCTGCTCAGGAGAGGCGAATCCTTCAGCAGCTCAATCTGGCAGAAGAGATGGTGGCACCCTCTTGTTGGAAACAAGTGCCATTACCCTACCAGGTTAGAAATATTTATGTTCATCTTCAACCTAGCTTTCTTAAATTGAATTATGATGGTGTGTCTAAGGGGAACCCTGGACAAGTAGGTGCTGGTGGATTGTTCTGCGATTGTTTAGGGACGACTCTCAGGATTTTTGCAACTGAACTAGGGCATTCTACAAATAATGAAGCAGAACTTATCGATGTCAAGGTCAACCTTGCTACTTCTCAGCGGGAACATTATAACAGGCTTGAAATCGAAGGATATTCTGCCATGGTTACTGGCATTCTTAAAAAACTCCTACATGGCTTGAATTGGGAGTCGATTTCTATGAGCTGGCGCACAGCCCAACTGATACAAGATATTCAATAGAAAATTAGGAACGTTGAGTATATAATACCCGTGCATGTGCATCGATAATGTAATCAAGCGGCCGACTATCTTGCGAACTGGGCGTGTCAACATGTTGATGGTTCTGTGGATCAGCTCTGGCGTCGGGAGTTGCTGCAAACTATGTCGGATCTTCATGCAATTTTAACAAAGGACTTGGGTAATACCTCTCCAGCTTCAGGTACTCTGTGTTCTGGAGGTGGTGTACCTCTAATCGAGAGTGCATTACAGTGCACAAGACCTAACACGAGAGCTCTGACCGATCGTGTCAACGTGGCTGTTATATGCCGACGTGGTGGCGGGTCTGTGGAAACTGTATGCCTACCACGTGGTGGGCACATGCAGCCGATATGAGGAGATCACTAACGGGACATCTGGCAACCCTCATCTTAAATGATTTCTGTTTCCTAGAGCTTCCAGCTGGATTGGCCAGCTCGATTTTCAGTAGTATTTTGGAAATTGAGCCGAGGGTGCGGGGTTAAGGTTTGCCAAGTTGTTCGCCTTCTCATTGTCATTCGTTTAGTTTGGTTTTTTCGTTCTTGTGGGTGCTCGTGCATGCAGCGGTGTCGACTGTCAGGGTTTCAGGGTGATGGACCTCTCTCAGCCATGGTATGTATCTCATCTTCTACCTCTTCAGTTCATGAATCTCCTCTCCTTTCGCCTGCAGAATTTTTATATGGTGTTTTTACAAGATTTGTGGGAATGGCGGTGTGGTTTCTTCTAGCTGGAATTTATGAAGCAGGATTTTCTCTTTTACCGCTGTAAACAGTTTCTTCATTTTGTAGTTGTTCATATTTTCCAGTTTGCTAGTCCTAGTTCGTTTGTGCCTGGCATTTATTGCCTTTTGCGATATACTATTTCGCATTGGGTGGGTTGAGGACAAGTTTTGCATTTGGTATGGTTTTGCACTTGTGCACCTGGTTGGCTGTCAGGGTTACCTTTTCTGCCACATGCATTGTGTTTACACGTTGGGTTATAGAACTTGTTCTGCTACTGGTCAGGCCAACTATGCCTTGGTTTTGCATTCGGATTTTTGGCAGCACAGTCGACTATGTCACCCTACAGGTATTCAGATTGGTTTGGGTTGTCCCAGCACTGGTTTTTGGCCTACATTTGTTGTGGGGTTTCTGCTCTGGTTGCTTATTCTCAGATGCCTCCTCTGTTGTCATGCTGGTAATCCTTCTCTGTGGACTAGTTCCCAGCATGGTTTGGTTCTGCTCTATTGTTCTTCTCTTCATATGACACCATTAGCTTTGTGCGTTATTTCGGTGCCGGACCTGGAATATGATGGTGGTATACATTCTATTGTTTTTTCTATCGTTTATTTGCGGTTGACTTCTCTTCTTTTATGGGTGGAAGTTTTAACAGATTGTTCAGTTTTCTTTGCAATGGAAAAACGAGGACGTAAGCCTATTGGGGGGGGGAAGGGTAAACAGGCCTCTGCTGCACCACATAGGAAACGTGGTCGGAAGACAATTGAATAGCATCTTGAGCCTCTGGTTAATAACTTTATGAATGAGATTCCACCTTCTGTTCGTGATCGGGTCTATGGTTGGGAATCTGAGATCTTGGATAATCTTGAATCATAGGATGATATGGCTTCTGCAGATATGCAGAAAGTGACCCCTGACCCTGGCCATACCCGGGGTCGCACATCTCTCTATCAGCAATTTGTCTGAACATATTGGATAATTAAATGTCTCCTTGCTAAAGCAATTGTGTCCATTGCAGAACCTAATATGGACTCTAAGTTAGAGGCAACCCTGGCAGATATTAACTGGAATGTTCAGGAGATTAATTTAAGACAATTGCATCAGTATACACGACTTGCCAGATTGGAGAAGGAGATTAAAGCATTGCAAGAAGTCCCAGTTGAACTTCCTAGCACTAATGCCACAACGCCCGCACCAGTTGAATCTAATGACGACTAATCTTCTTTAGTGTCTTTAGTTTTTTGTTGAAACTGTTGCTATCTATCCTTATGATGCTTTCCTTTTCTATTTGTTATGGTTTTAGACATCCTCTAGTTTCTGTATGATCTTATGTATAGGAAAATATGGTTCCTGCTACTAAGACATTTTATGTTCTGGTTGACTTATTTCGAACTCAGATGGCCAAAATACCTAGTTTCCTACAGGCAAGTTGAGGTCTAGTTTTGTATCTTTTGCCCGACTTTTATTAACAGAAAATCGAAGGTACCACCTACGCTTACCAAAAAAAAAAGTATATTATGATTATTGAAAATATACAAATTATTATAATTTTACAAATCTAAAATTACAACTGTGGATTATATATTTTTTATCTATCATATTTCTACAAAATACAAAGCTTAAAATAATATTTAGATAATCAATTTATATATTTGGGAAAAAAAATTAAAATTGATTTATATGATGAAGTCGATAATAATGAGAACTATATTACTTAAAACTCTTAATTTGAAAACTATATTACTTAAAACTCTTAATTTTATTGTGACATGAGGTGAAAAAATAAATATATTACATAAAATTGTTAGTCTCACAAGTTTGAATCTATCAATAGCTAGTGAGATATATATTATATAATTTAAGCATTTTGAAATGCTTTTATAGATAACATGATAAGTATAAAATATTGAGTGTAAAATCTAAATGTTTTTGACTTTTTTAATTTTTCTAGAGATTTATTAGAATTATAAGTTTGTGAAATCTACATAAATTTAATTACCAAAATTTTTTCAAAACATTAAATTTATTTATACATTCAAAAACATATTTTAAATAACAAAATTAAAATAAAATAAAAAATAATAACTATTAAAAAATAATAATAATAAATTATATTAAAATACTTACTAAAATCAAACTATATTAACTATAACTTAAAAAAAAAAAAAAAAAAAAAAAATCTATTTATTTAGATACCTCACTACTAAAATGATTTAATTGCCGTTATGTTGAAACTATATGCCCTAACATATGTTAGAAACTGACAGAAATATATAGAAAGAAAAACATAAGGTTGGAGGGAACAGCTGTTATAACAAACAAAATGATTATTTATTAGAACCGTTATTGCATTAAATTATTTATGACATTTTCAATAAAAATTTATATTAAAACAATTGCAAAAATCAATCAGCTTAGTTACAACTATAACTACAACATTTATATCTTTTTAGTTATCTCTTTTTACGAATAAACGATATGCACTTGCAAATAGGAAGGGACATTAATGAAAAAAATAGAAGTAGAATGTGGGGGAAGAGCTGCTATATTGCATGGGGAAGCTATATTGTATGTTCCTTAGCTGGAAGGAAATTTGTGATAGAACCTTTATGTAGGTTCACAATGTATACAAATTCCTTAATAAAAGTGTGGGTGAGCAAACTTACATAAATAATATTGAATTTTATTACCACATAATTAAATAAAAAACACCATGTTTATATATACATCGTAAGTGATTCTCAAACTTTTTCTTCAACTTTTAAATTTCCGTCTCTTTTTAGTATAGATAGAGTTGGTAACCATTTCTAGCTTTGTAAATTAGTTTGATTTTTAATATGTAAATTTATACACTAGTAATTGCATTGAGAGGTGCAAAGGAATGATGATAAGAGGAGTGGGAAATGTGGAAGGCAATAATCAAGTGAAATTAAAATATAATCAAAATTTAAGTTTTTTATATGTTTTAGAATGTTGCAGGAGATTAAATTAAAGAAGAAAGTTACACTAAGATAAATGTCCCAAAAAAATGGCAATCCTTACAAGCAATAGGTACATAGAAAAAGAGTTCAATTTCTTTAGGGTTTTTAAAAATGGCATTAAGTAAATTTTGAACATAAATCAGAGTGCATAAGGGTTGGGCGAAGGTGTTCAATGTTGTTGAAAGTGTCTATTTTAATAGAAAGGGTGAAAAGGAAATGACAACATTTGATCTTGGTGGAGATGTCATGGATTCTAACTTGCTTGAAAGGAGGCAAAGGTCCTTTGTTGTTACAACCAAGAGTTCAATTACAACATCATCGAAAGCAACAACATTTTCTAGACAACCAGCATGGTCATGCAACTCAAGATGAAGTACATAGTGGTATTCAGATTCAAGGAAGGCATCATTGCATTTCATGCAATTTCACATGTTGTCGGGTTGTTGGACAACCTTTTCCATGCATTGCATCACATGAATGCTAATGGGTGTTGGAATGTGTAATTCCTACTTGTCTTCAGTTATGATTCTCTCTATGTATATAGTATGTTCCTATTCCATAGGTTAGCTAAAACTAAGTTCCTTGTTTGGTGTGAGGTTGAGATATTCCCTCAACCAACTTATTGTGCGTCCAAGATAACTTCCCTATCTTGAGACTATACCTCATGTATATATGTAACTTTATTTGATTAATGTAATATAGTGTGTATCTGAGATTTCATCTTGGTATCGGAGCCCGTATGGGCCTGGGCCTTGGCCCCTCCTATGCCGAGGAAAATAAATGAGTGTGATTGTATTAATATTTTTGATGTCCGAAAATATTCTTTGTGTGCAATTGAAAGGATTGGAAAGGGAGGACTAGCATGCTGTAAGGCTTCCCCAATAGTTGAGAGGAAGATTTTTTGCATGTTCTCCCTAGTTGTTGTGAAGAGCGTACTGGAACAAGTGCGGCTACAACCATCCCACCGCTCCCGTGGACTAAGCGCAGCTGAAGATCTCTTTGTGGTGTGGCTGTTGGGATGCAGTGAGTGTGGAGACACGAAGGCCGTGATGGGCTGCCACGGAGGCCAAATTGCTGAAGCTGAGAGGAGCCTACGAGACCGGTACTAGGCTACCTCCTGCGTACGCTGCCTACGAGAAATTTGGCACGACATGCAGATCTGAAGCAGCGTGGACTGAGCCAACATGAAAAGGCTCAATGCTGCCCATGGACTGTGCCATCCTACCCGTGAGCTAGCCATCTGTTCTAGTTCAGCGTGGACCCTGTGTGGAGAAGATAACAGTGTGGGTGGATCCTTTGGTGAGCTGTTGTTGTTTGCTGCGTGGTTTGTTTGCAATTTACTAGTCTTCTATCTACAGTCGAATGCCATAAAGGCTTTGAAGTCCAGACCACTGGTTTTCTGAATGTCATCGTATCCGCTGGAGGTGCTGGTGTTGTGGAACGCTGAGCAGTGGTAGTGTTCTTCCGTGAAATACTTCAAGTTCCTTTGATAAGGTAGTGGAAGGCAACATTGGAGGTTTTCTACGTTTTTTGCGTCGTGGTAACGCTGTTGAGTTCAACCACTGCAGAGTCATGGCTTGACACTGTGTTAATGCCCAAACAAAAGAGATCAGTGCTTACTCATGTTTGCGGAAGAAACGATGGGATGGGATAATCCTCACGCCACCAATGACAAAAGAGGGTCGTTAGCAATGACACGCCTGCAGTTGCAATGAAACACAGATGTTGGTTGAAAGGCAGATTTCGAGGACTTCGCAGATGGAACAAATTGCGCTAGGTCGAGGTACTTGGAAATGAAGTTCATCGATGAAGAGATCGCCACTGATCGAGCATCAGAATAGAAAAAAAAATCCTTTTGACGCTGAAATATCGGGCACGAGTGCGGGATTCTTGAGCCCATACGTGATCTTGAATGCTGAGCTGAGAATCTCACCATGTAGATAGAGGGTTTTCGATCTGCATTTCTTTTTTGCAGATCTGTGAATGAAGCCAGTTTGCAGATCTGATAGAGGCCGAGATCTGTGATCCAGATTGGGCCTGATATGGAGGAGGCTCGAGCTTTGCTGTTGGTTGGTTTCCATCGTTGGTTTTGTTCGGAGCTCCATCTGGGAGCGAGCCTAAGTGGTTGAGTCGAATATATATGTTGATTCCAACCAATAAAGATCGACCTTCGTTCGGTCTTGTCACAGGGTGGTAGATTCTGTGGAAGGATAATCGTTATGGTGAGCAGCGATAGTGTTGTGGAAGGTTTAACCGCAGCTGAAGCGTGGTGGGAATTAGCCTCGATTCTCCTCGTAGCAATTTGAAAGAGGGTCCGGAAAAGCCAAATTTGAAGAAATAACAATGTGATTCTATGAACACTTTCTCAGTTATCCTCTGCATTGCAGCAGGCAGATTATTTGCAAATTTTTCTTGCAGATAACAAAATAAATGATGCAAAGTTTATTCGAGTTCGTATAGTACCAAATGATTCATGTAGAGGTGATCGAGATTCAGGTGGAAGCCGACTGTAACTGAGTGTGAGTGCATGGAGCTGTTGAGAGAACTGCTCGTTGCTGGGCTTTGGCACGTGGAACTATGAGACAAGGCTCGCGAGCTTCTTTGGTGTAGATTTTTACCCCGTGCAGCGACGCGTTCGGCCTTTGGGTGTGGAGCTGCCAGTGTGTAAAGCTGAGGACCTGTGTTGTGGAGACCTAGGATTCGCTCGTAGATGTGATTCGCGGTTGCCTTGCCATCATAGGTTATCATGGCCCACTAGGTTGTTTAAGTATCTGAGCAGTGAGGGGGTGTGTTGGTGCCTATGGTGCCCAATGGTAATTGGTTGGATGCCTTCCAGCGCCATACGCCATTTGACCGAGAAGGAATGTAAGAAGGAGATGTTGAGTGGGCATGACGAGGTCGTGGTTGAGAACTGTTATGACCATCCACACACTGAACCAGAAGCTTCCTGTTAATATGACCGAACCAGAAGACTTTTGATGTTAATGGAAGCTACAGACATTGATGGTAATGGTGTTCTAGACTATAGAGAATTTATTGTAGCTTCAGTTCATTGGTAAAATAAGGGTAATGATGAGCATTTTCACAATGCATTTACACACTTTGACAAAAATGGTAATGGATATATTGAAATCGAGGAGCTTAAAGAAGCCTTGGTGGATGATTTGGGTCCTAATGACACAAAAGTTCTAGATGATATTGTCCATGAAGTAGATACTGATAAGGATGGTCGTATCAGTTATGAAGAGTTTGCGACAATGATGAAAACTGGTGCTAGAAGGAGGGCATGAACCTTATGCCCAGTTTCAGTAGCTTGAGTATGAGATTATTCAAGGATGGGTCCTTGTAGATCGGCTAGGCAAATAAAAATAACGCATTCATGGCTTCGAATTTTCTTTTCTTGTGATAGGATCATTGTTATTTTTTGAGCGCTTGGTTGTTCTTTGGCGAGAGGATGCATGAGGCCACTGAGAAGGGCTGAGTCCTCAAATACTCGTTTCAGTGCTGGATTCACAAACATATATCCAGGAAAGGAGTCAATGGTGCTCGAACCTGGTGGTGAATTTGATGGAAATTTTGTCATTTCAAACAAGCGAGTGTTTACTCTGTGGTGCTAGTGAGCACAGATTTAGACCCAGGTTGAATGATTGTGCAGTTAAGATACTGCAACTGTGGTTGGTGCTTTTGTCTTAATGCACAAAAATGTTAGGTACCTATATTACTAGTATAGTCCCTTATTGTTGTTAGTGTAACCCCATTATTGTTATTATTGTACCATTGTAACCCCCATATTGTTATTATTGTTCCCTTAAATTATTATTGTTAGGTCGGCTAGGATTACATTATGGCCCCATGGACTCCTATATATAGAAAGGAGGTTTTGTAATTTGAATCATCCAAGAATTGTTCATTCATGTAATTTATTAGAGGTTTCCCCCTAGAAGTGGCTTATTTATAACGCGTTGATATCTCTTTTCTTCTCTTTTTGGAGTTGGTTTCACAACATTTGGTATCAGAGCTTTGAGAATCTAGGGTTTCGCTGCTCCAAACAGATCAGCGTGGAATTTTCGCTATAACTTTGTTTCTACGAAGGTTTATAATCTGAAATTTTTAGAGTAAGAAGCCAAAATTCTGAGGAACATCGTTGCAAAATTTTAGATCTTGGTTCACAATATGTTAGGAGATATGATCTGTGCAAGTTAGGTCATTTTGCAGGCTCCTGAATTTAACCTAAACAGGTCATCGTGGTATTTTCGTAATAAATGTTTTTCTACGAAGGTTCAGAAGCTGAATGTTTTAGAGTACGAAGCCAAAATTGTTAGGAAAATCGTCAAAAAATTTCAGATATTGGTTCACAACATTTTCAGAGATATGATCTGTGGAAGTTAGGGATTTTTGAGACTTCTGAATTTCATCTCAAAGAGGTGATCGTGGGAAAATATTAATATCTCTCTCTCTGAGCATCGGATTGGAATGATGTAAAAAATGGCCACAAGTACACAGACTGCAGTTTTTTTTCTATCAATTTCAGAGCCAAAGGAGGAAACAGTGACACATGGCAAGTCGTACAATTTCACTCCACTAAACCAGTCCAAAATTGGGTCATTGTGGGAGATTGGACATAACTTTGCCTTGAAGAATCCAAATTAGATCAGACCTGAGGTATTTTAAAGAAGCTTCAGAGGGCTACTACAGGGATGAATTTCAGATATTTAGGATCCACAATTATAGAGATAATTCAGTTTCAATATTGAGCTCCTCAAAAGCAAGTAAATGGTTTTTTTTTTTTTTTTTTTTTTGAATTGCATAAGTCTTGTTTGAAGAATCAAGTTGAATTGATTCCAAGGGCATATTGTAGAATAGATATCAATATTGGATTCTAAAATGGCCCCTAAAAATAATTCAACACCCATTAAGCCTTTATAAAGCTCTACTATGACTCATGAAGACGGAGAATGGCAACATGACATATCAAAATTACAAGAGCAAGTGCAACAAATTTCGCTCTTGCAAAGAGCAACAAAAAATGACATGGAAGTTTTGAAGAAAGGCATGGAAACTAGGATGGATGGTTTGAAGAAAGGCGTGGAATCTAATATGGATGGTGTTGGGGTTCCTATGTTTTGGCAGATTTGGAAATACCAAAAGATAATACAACATCAAACCACTTTGGGAGCTCAGGATCTAGCCCTCCTGGATCCAGAGAGGGATCTCTCTATAAAAGGCAAAGATATATATGTCTTTGAGGTTCAGTTTTAAGGTATTAGGCTAGTTATAAGGCAAAAGGGTTGTTGTTTTGTTTGTTTGTTTGTTTGGTTTTTGGGAAACATGAAGGAAGGGTTCAATGTAAGAAAACGAAGTGGGTAGAGAGGAATTTGGCAATGGGGAGATAATTCAAAAAACACTCGAGACCATTGGGAAATGGAGTCATAAAAAGGTTTACTTGCAATTCAATATCCAAGGCTTTCAAATGGGCTAGTCATCTAAAACAGAGGATCTTTTAAAGATGATAGTGTGGGATGAAATGATAAGGAATGAAGGTGAATGACAAGGAAACCTTCCAAGGTGACCACCTAGGAGCTTATCTAGGGACAGCACATGCCTTAACCGTCTATGACCAAATTCCTAAAGGGGGTAACTCTTTAGACAAGGGAAAACATTAAATATTTGACACAAAGGTGAAGCCTAAGATCAGAGAAAGGCTTTGAACTTTCAATGCTTTGACATTCAACTTAAGGGAACTTAGAAAGGTTCAATTGTTGGAAAAGGACCCTAGTGAGACAGAATCAGTTCAACATATCCCAGTATCCCAATTCTTTCAATTAAAACCAAACAAGAACATTGAAGAATAGATCCTAAATTCATGCATCAGTAAGCAGGGAAAACCAACTACTCTACTGGCTAAATTACCTAGAATTAGTTCTCAGATTGCACAATTAGTAGAAAACATCAAAGATAAGAAGAGCAGGAAGCATTAGGGTACCATGCAAGGGTATATCTTAAGCCAGATTACTAATTCTTATCAGATAAATGAAATATGATGAATTACAGAAGGAAAACAGAGACAAAGGTAGAACACATCACGGCTGCTTTAAATCAGGATCCAATGAAACATGCTTGTCATATTAAAGAGCAACACCGGTCATATACAACATTTTCCAATAGCTTGATATTCAGTCTGAAATCATTTCCTCAGCCTATTTTACAACTATGCACACAGAACTGTATCTCAAGAGAAACAACTTATAATCCACGGTTATCCAAACAACAACCTTTACAATGTATTTTTCAAGATTTTTATACCTAAAAGAGAGGCAGAGGAGGTAGATGGAACTTTAAATGAAACATTAAAACAGAAATAGAAGAGTGCTTGAGACCCATTCTGTTTTAATATCTCTGCATTGGATTCAGTACTCTTTGGATGAAAGAGTGGTCTTCGACAGGCTGATAATAACTTCAGAGGTATGTTCTTTGATGTACTTTTCGGCTATTTGTACTCTGTAGTACTCTGGGACAAGAAATGGAAGATAAATGGCTTCAGGTCTGCCATACTGTATAACAAATGCTCTGGCTATCTTAGGACTTCCTGTCAGGGTGGTGATCTTCTCAGGAGCGTAGATGGAGAATAAAATATTGTGGGAACTCGTCCTTTCTTGGGAAAGAACCTTCTACTGATCAGATTTGTTTTATGTACTTCAGGCTTTATTAGGCTTTCTATGTCATTCATAAGGTCTTCAATCTGTACATTCGCCCTCTAACACTGGATTAGAGCTTTAAATATTCAATAATAGGCTTTAAGTCACCTTATACCTTCACTGATACTCTTTGTCGCTTCTGTTGACTGTCTCTCTCTATGGATATGCAGTTTCAATGGCGCTGGAGGTTTTGACAGAGTTAAACACTAGTCTTTTAATGAAATATTTCGTTTAAAATCTTCCCAGGTGTTTTCTCTGCAATCTCTGGCTCTAAAAATGGCACTAGGCGCCACTGTATTACACTAACAGTGACTATGTATAGAGGATGGTTTCACCGTCTGTAACCCTGCAAAACACAAAAACATGTTAAGAAATCCATGCGAGAGGGAGGATGGAAGATGTGGAAGACTTGTAGGAATGGCAACGCAGCAGTGATGGATGCGGTGGATGCAATGGAAGATGGCCAAAAAATTCTATGAAATGGTGAAAACATGATCTGATGAAGGTCTGGTGAAGAGATGGTTCTGGACCGTTGGATTAGATCTGATGGTGGTGATCGACATTCAGGATTCACCAGTGGGGTTGCTTTAGAATGTTAGGCGGAGAAAATAACTTTTAATGTAAAACACACAAGTTTTAGTGTTGTGCGAATTACAAAGGAAATGGAGTAAAATGAATGAAAACGGAGGCTTTGGTGGTGGGACCTGAATGGAAGAGGGAGATTTACTGTGGGCCGTTGGATCTCAGGAGGAGATCAACAGCGGAGATGTTCCGGTATAGTCATTGGATGTTCCGATGAAAGGAATATGGGTGAATACGCGATGTGATGTGAACCGTTAGATCAAAGTAATTGACGGTCGGGATTGAATGATGGAGCTTTCGGGAGCAAAGGGGGAAAGGTGGTATTAGTGGAAAAAACCACCGGTGTCGTGCGGCTTCAGAGTGGTTTGAAAAATTTCCCAAAAAAACGCGATAGACCTTGCTGTATGACATGTGCCCCTCTAAAACCGCTTACATCGTGTAAATTTGAAGTGTTAACCTTCAGGCACATAAATTACGCGATATGCACCTCAGCTATTGGATGTAGGACCGGGAGATTTGACGGTGCAGGATGGAGCGCGATATGGAGATATGCGTGGTCGGTATGGTGGGGAAAATTCAGCAGTGGTTTTAATGTGGGCTGTCAGATCTGCATAATGGACGGTCGAGATCAAAAGGTGAGAGCACCGATGTTCCAAAGGGAGAAAGGTTATAATGGTGAGCGGAAAAAATCCCAACCGTCAAATCTAAGGGATGGATGGCGGAGATTTCAAAGAGAGAGCAGAGGCAAAGGGTCAAATGAAATGGGCAGGGAGAAGGAGAGCCGTTGGATCAATCAGGATGGACAGCTATGATCTAATCGCACCGGAGAAAGGCAGGGACCAAAACTCTGATGTTTTGAACTTGCTATTATGTGCGGACCGTTGGATCATCGGGAGATCAACGGTGGAGATCTGATCGAAGAGGGAGTGATGGAGGGCACAGGGGAAAAGTGCGATTCAATCTAGGTCGTTGGTTCTTGTGGATTCAATGGTCCAGATTAAAACTGGCGAGGTGACAATGGGCTCAGTGAACCAAGGTGTGACGAATCCTGACCGTTGGTTCTTGTGGATTCAATGGCCAGGATCTAATCAGAAAGTCGGCCAATCAGGGAGAACATAGGGTGGCGCATTAGATTTTGCGATTAGCGATCATGTGATGGCCGTCGGATCGTGAAAGGGATCAACGGTCAATATCCAATCGAGGGTCGATGAAAGGTGTTGATGGGCGCTGTGAGACCTAAGCACTGGCCGTTAGATCTATACAGATCAACGGTTAAGATCACAGCGGAGGTTGGCAGAACAAATAACAATCGCATCGGAGAATTTCAATTTACAAAGGAAATGCGCTCACAACAACTTCCGATTGCGACTAGCGCCGTGGGGCTTAGCGCCTGGTCTTGGTGTCGGGTTACATGTGGAATGGGGCTAAGGGCTAGGCCGAAAAGGGGCTTAAGCCTGATATGAAAAAAAGGGGTTTTTTAATCCAAAATCAGTGTTTTTCAATGGTTTTCTTGGCTTCCAATAAAGGGGAAAAGGATGATTTAAGCCTATAAAAGGGGTTTTAAGTGGCTTAAAAGGATTTTGGAGGTTTTTTTAGAGGGATGTGGAGGTTCTAAAGAGGAAGAGGAGGCTTAATGAAAATGAAGGGAAATGAGTGAAAATGGGTGACTACAGAGGCCTTTTGAAGCGTTCTTTTTCACAAAACGGTGAGGCTTTTTTATGGAAAAAACAATGAAGATCTTTTCAAAGGAAAAGGACACATAGAGGCTTCAAGAACAAGAGATTTTCAAAGGAAATGTATCTCTTGAAGGCTCAGAAAAATATTTAGCCACCTATTTTCTCTTTTAAAAATTTATAGGGGGCTAACAGTGGCTCCACATGGGGATGGCATCTTCTTGAAGGTGTCAAGAACTTCAGAAATAATATTTGGGAAGTAGGCCAGATGCCTAATCTTTAACCATCTCTTTTCTTTGATTCAGCTGCTACAAACATGGTGGATATTAAGTCAGTAGAAAATATTCCCCGAACAATCTACCTACCCATCCTACAGTCCTAAAATTTTCTCTTCAAGGTGCATTTAAATTTGCAGACATTCTTCATCTTTTTTTATTGAAAGCAGAAAAAAAACTAATCTAATTCTACCCTTATTCCTCCATGAGACTAGATTAAACATTTGGCCTCATAGCTTCTCTGCCTAAACTAATATCTGTTAGGATTAAACTGTCTAGCAGATTTCATTCTCTACATTCTACAACAGAAATTTAAAAACAATCAAACCAGGATTAGACAGTCTGGTTTGTTGTGGGTCCATGGCATAAAGACAGCTGCACATGAACTGAACTTTACAGGAACTTGAAAACAAAATGTGAAGGATTAAAATTGTGAAACTTTAGAGCATCCTTCCCTTTCTTCGTGACTCAAGTTTTGAGCTTGTTAGAGTCACTTTCTTCTCCATTCCAGCTCTGGTTTTGGGCTTGTTAGAGTTGATTCTTCTTTCTTTCTTTGCTGGTTCAGGTTTTGGGCATATTAGAACCAGCCTCTCACTCTTTTGGCTCAATTTTTGAGCTGATTTGAGCCAATCTTTGGAACTTCAGAGGTTCATGTTTTGAGCATGTCTGAACCTTTTTTTCTCTCTTTTTTGAAACATTTTCTTCTCTTTTTCTTTAAAACAAAACACTGCAATGGTATTTACAACGGAAATGAAAAATTTAAACTAGAAATCAACAATAGTAATGCTTGAGCATCCTTCCATTGATAGGACCCCCAAACAGATCTGTACCATCTAACTCTTGCAAAAAAAAGGCATTTGGACCAATGGTGGATAGGATGATGTAAGGACCCTGCCACAAACTATCAAATTTTCCATGCTTTCCTTTGTCCTCTCTCCTAGAGTCCCACTTAAGTACCTTATCTCCAATTTTGAAGTCACAAGCTTTTTTTCTATTATCAAATAACTTCTTGATGTTTTCTTGCACTTTCAGAGCTCTGTTGTAGACTTCTTCTCTTTTTTTTTGGAGATGTATGGTTTGATCTATCCTCCTTACCATGCTTTCCTCTTCTATTTGTATTTCTTGGACCAATTTAATCACTGGTACCCCCAGGCTGGTAGGAAACACTGCCTCTGTTCCATAAACAAGCTGATATGGAGACATCCCAATGGATTTCTTTGTTGTTAACCTATCATCCCATAAAGCATGCACTAACTTGTTATGCCGTGATTTTTTATTCTCTTCAAGCAGCTTTTTGATGATGGTCACCAAGCTTTTATTTGATGATTCTGCTAACCCATTTCCCTGTGGGTAATAAGTAGTAGAATGACCAAGTGCAATCTGATACTTGTGACAAAAATCAATCATCTTTTTGGAACCAAAAGCAGCAGCATTATCAGTGATTATCTTCCTAGGGCAGCCAAATCTAGAGAGGATGTGATCTTCAAGGAATTTAATGATAATAGAATCTGTGGCATTCCTGGAAGGTATGGCCTCTATCCATTTTGTGAAATAGTCTGTGGCTGTGAGAATCCATTTTTGTTGGGCTGAGGAATTAGGATGGATCTCCCCTATGAAATCTAGGCCCCACTATTGAAAGGGAGCTTCAACAGTTATAGGTTGTAATGGTAAATGGAGGAGCTTTCTTTTGCCCTCAAAGATCTGGCACTTAAGGTAGGCAACTATCATTTTGTGGATGTCATTGAAAAGGGTGGGCCAGTAATAGCCAGCCCTAAGTATTTTGTTGGCAGTGGCTTTCCAGTTTAGATGGCCTCCACACTCTCCTACATGGAATTCATGTTTAATCCTCTCTGCCTCAGTTTCAGGCAGGCATTTAAGCAACATACCATTTTCATTTTTCCAGTATAAACATTCATTAAAAATGCAATAGTTTATGGCTTTTAACTTTATAAACCTTGCCTTAGTCTTTGATAAATCAAGAGGAGCATTGAGATTTGTAAGCACATATAGGATGTCAAAATACCAAGGAGAGTTTTGAAATTGTTCTTCAACAATAGGATCAGGCAATCCTTCATGTTCATCCAGGGAATCTGCCATGTTTATGTCAAGGGATTGTAGGTTAGATTCAGCCATCAGTTGAGCTAAGCCTTGACCTTTGATAAGTTTTGTGGGTTTTATTTCTAGATCATACTCTAATATTACAGCAATCCATTTGCCCCTCTTTCCATCCGGATCTTGGGACAAAATGTCTTTTATCACTATGTTTGGCACGTAGGTAATGATGTGAGAATGCATAATATACACCTTAAAGTTTTTCAAGGCCTTTACCAAGGCATAGGCCTATTTTTCCATTATGTTATATTTCAAGGGTGCATCCCTTAGAGCCTTGCTGAAAAAAGAAATGGGTTGTTCCTGTCCCTCTGGATTCTTCTGCAGCAGGACTGCAGCCACTGTATGCTCGGAGGCGAAGTAGAATATCAAGAAATATTTTGAAAACTCAGGGCTGATTAAGACTGGTGCCCGGGTGAGTGCAAGTTTAACTAATTCAAAATATTTTTTGGCCTCTAAAGTCCATTTGACCCCTACTCCCTTTTTCAGCATGTTTGTCATATCTTTGAGGAGCTCTAATAAGTTGGGGATAACCCTCCTTAAGAAGTTGATTTTCCCAATAAAGGACTGCAATTCTTTTATGTTTCTCAGGTGGGTAATCTACAGTATTCCCTCAACTCTTTTCGGGTATATTTTAATTCCCTTTTCTGATATAATATGGCCAAGAAGGTTACCTTCTTGAAGGCCAAATACAGTCCTTTTGGGATTTAAAGATAGCCTGAACCTTCTACACTTCTCAAATACTCTTCTCAGATGTTTAAGGTGCTCTTCATCAGTCTTGGAATATACTGTTATGTCATCAAGATAAATGACAGTGAAGTGACCTATTTCCTCTAAAAAGGCTATGTCCATAGCTCGTTGGAAGGTTGCACCAGCGTTCATGAGCCATAACTAGAAGACCGAGATTCGAACAATAGAGTAGAGCCCATAGATCTTAACATAATGGCCACTCTAGATATAGAGGAAAGCGAGAGAGAAACGTTAAAACAATCACTGAATCATAAACTTAGTGTGAAAAAAACCAAGACTGCAAACTACAGATTTCTCATCATTCTGAACTCCATGGTGAACATATCATTAGGGATGAAACTGATGGCCAATTTGAAAACAATCCCTTATGGAGAATGAACTTTGATGGGTCTTGAACTAGGAAGAATGTAGGGGTTGGAGTGTGGTTAAACAATACTGAGAGTAACTATTTGAGAGTCATTCTTTCAAGCTAGATTTTAAGTGCACCAACAACATTGCAGAGTATGAGGCTCTCATCTTAGGATTGAATCTATTGAAGAAACTAGGAGCCCGAAAGATAGATGTACATGGAGACTTTGAGTTAGTCATCAAACAAGTGAATGGAGAATACACTGCAAAGCATCCTATATTGAAGGCATACCGGAATGATGCCATGGATTTACTGAAAACCTTTGTAGAATATGAGCTTGTGTTCGTTCCTAAGAGTCAGAACATTATTGCAAATGGATTAGCCTGCATTGCTAGTTCATACCAGAAATCACCTAGTGACAAAAAAATCATCATTCAAATGAATTTTAGGCCTGCAGTGCTGGATAATGAGAAGTATTGGCAGGTCTTTGAGGGTGACAAACAGATAGAGGATTTCCTGCTTGGCAGGAATGAGTTTGAATTCTCTGATTCAAACTCTAGATCCGATGAAATCTACCTGAATGAAGAGCCCCCTGATGAAGAAAATTCACCCCATAATGTAGAAATAAATCTGTTAACCAAAGAACTTGGAACTCAAACCGAAGAATACAAGAACGCAAAAAAAAAAGACATTAAGGTGTTGCAGTCAAAGGACAAGAACATACCTCGAGGACTAGCGCATTTAGAGGACCTTTTTTATTTTAACGACATAGAAAAGAAACCCACTATAGAACACATAGAGTCTGATGTCGAGGAATGCAACATAGGCACCAATGATAAGCCTAAAATGATTAAATTAGCTAAGTCCTTGCCAAGAGACATGAAAAAGAAATACATTGAATTATTTAAAGAGTTTGTAGATGTGTTTGCCTGGAGCTATGAGAACTTAAAAGCCTATGATACAGACATTATTCATCACAAGATCCGATTGAAAGGAAACCAAAAACCCTTTAGGCAAAAATTGCGTAGAATTAACCCAGTACAACTGCCTCTAGTTGAAAAGGAAATCAAGAAGATGTATGAGGCAGGAATCATAGTGCCTGTGAGGTTTTCTGATTGGGTCTCCAAACTTTTAGTTGTGAGGAAAAAGATAGGTGAGATCAGACTGTGCATTGATTTTAGAAACCTTAACAGAGCTTCACCTAAAGACAATTACCCCTTACCCAAGATGGAACACATCCTACAGAGGGTAGTTGGCTCAAAAAGGATCTCCCTGTTAGATGGATTTTAAGGGTATAAATAAGTTTTAGTACTCCCAGAAGATCAGGCTGTTGGAAAATGTTGTATAATACTGGTGTTTCTCTTTAATATGACAAGCATTTTCATTGGATCCTAATTTAAAGCAACGGTGATGTGTTCTACCTTGTCTCTATTTTCCTTCTGCAATTCATCATATTCCATTTCTCTGATAAGAATCAGTAATCTGGCTTAGGATATACCTTTTCCTGGTACGCTAATGCTTCCTTCTCTTCTTATCTTTGATTTTTTCTACTAATTATGCAATCTGAGAACTAATTCTATATAATTTAACCAGTATAGTAGTTGGTTATTACCTACTTACTGATGTGTGAATTTAAGAGTCAGTTCTTCGATGTTATTGTCTGGTTTTAATTGAAAGAATTGGGATACTGGGAGATTTAGAACTGATTCTATCTCACCAGGGTCCTTTTCCAACATTTGAACCTTTCTAAGTTCCCTTAAGTTGAACGTCAAAGCATTCAAAGTTCAAAGCCTTTCTCTGATCTCAGGCTTCACCTTTGTGTTAAATCTTTAATGTTTTCCCTTGTCTAAAGAGTTAGCCTCTTTAGAAATTTGGTCATAGACAGTTAATGCATGTCCTGTCCCTAGATGAGTTCCTAGGTGGTCACCTTGGAAGTTTTCCTTGTCTTTCACCTTCATTCCTTACCTTCTCATCCCACACTATCATCTTTAAAAGATCCTCTGTTTTAGATGACTAGCCCATTTAAAAGCCTTGGATATTGAATTGCAAGTAAACCCTTTTATGACTCCATTGCCCAATGGTCCTAAGTTTCCTTTGAATTGTCTCCCATTTCCAAAATCCTCTTTTCCCACTCCTTTGTCTTACATTGAAACCTTCCTTCATGTTTCCCAACAACCAACCAAACAAACAAACAAAACAACAACCCTCGTGCCCTATAACTAGCCTAACACCTTAAATTGAACTTCAAAGATATATATTTCTTTGCCTTTATAGAGAGATCCTTCTCTGGACCCAGGAGAGCCAGATCCTGAGGTCCCAAAGTGGTTTGATGTTGTCATATATTTTGGTATTGCCAAATCTTCCAAAACATAGGAACCCCAACAGATGGTTTGAATAATGGCATGGAATCTAAGATAGATGACATGGAAGCTGGCATGGAATCTAAAATGGAAAACATGAATAATGATCTAAAAGCAGACATAGAAGGTTTGACAAAGTTGATACAAGAAATGTTTCCTAATGGTGAAAAGATAGTAGAGGAAACTCATGATGAGAACAAAATAAATGTTAATCGTGATTTCACAAACTCTAATGTTGGCGGGAAGAACCACCATATTCCAAAAATGGATATGAGGAAGTTTGATGGAAAGGATCCTGTAACATGGATACTACAGATGGAGCAATATTTTGATCTCCATAATGTGCAAAACAAACAAAAGGTACGCATTGCAACTTTACATTTAGAACAAAATACATTTGTATGGTATCAATGGCTTTGCTCCCATAAAAAAATTGTCACTTGGTCAATTTTTATGAAGGAAATGATAGCACATTATGAGGATACAAAGAGAAACACCTTCTTTAGCCAAGTGATAAATCTCAAACAAAAGGGTTTAATGGGGGAGAACATTGAGGACTTCCAAAAATTGAATATAAGGGTAACTGATATTCCAGAGGAACACGGGATTGATCTCTTCATAGGTACTTTGAAGGATAACATCCAACATGAAGTTCGTGTTTTGGAACCTGATTCATTGGAGAAGTCATTCAGGTTGGCAAGAAAAATTGAATGTAAAATTATGGTGACAAGGAATCCTACCACTCACTTCTATAAAGAGGGAAGTGTTGCTACTCCTAGATATCCACAACCTACAAGGTTGACACCACAACAATTGGAAGAAAAAAAAGCAAAAGGGATTTGCTACAGTTGTGATAGCAAATACACTAAAGGTCATAAGTGTGTTGAGAAGAAATTATCTTACATAGATTGTGAAGAGGAAGAAGAAAATGAAAAAGAAGAGCATATACACCAGGAACCAACCCAAGAAGAGGAAGAAATGAGTCCGACCATATCGTGTAATGCATTGGCAGGAATTACCACTCCTCAAACTATCAAGATAGAAGGACATGTCAAGAAGAAAGAGGTAATAGTGTTGATTGATTCAGGTAGTACCCATAATTTTATTCATTGTAAGGTAGCCAAGGAATTGAATTGTTTCCTATACCCAGCAGCAGAATGTCAAGTGATGGTTGCAAATGGAGGAACTATAAATTTCTCTGTAAAATGCCATAATATCAAGCTAACCATGGAGGAATATGTATTGAATAGTCCAATTCTTTCCATTCCTATGGGAGGTGTTGATGTTGTACTAGGAGTACAATGGTTACAATCTTTGGGGACGGTAGCTTTTAATTTTCAAGAAATTTTCTTGAAATTTTTTTCAAAAGGAAAGGAAGTCGAATTACAGGGTATTGCAGGGAAGACATGAAAGATAATAATCTCTAATTTCATGACAAAGCTTCTAAAGAAATAAAAACGAGGCATAATTTCACAATTATGCCTCACTAGAAGTTCCAACATCAAAATCATTTATTTCTGTAGATCTCCAAAAAGTCTTGGACAATCATTCCAAGGTTTTTGAAACTCCAAAATGACTCCCACCTATTCGTGATCATGATCATGCTATTCATTTGATTCCAGGAAGTGTTCCTCCAAACATCAGGCCTTATAGATATCCTTATGACCAAAGGAGCGAAATTGAACGTATGATTGCAGAAATGTTAGAGGCAGGTATAATTCAACCTAGTCAAAGTTCTTTCTCTGCTCCTGTAGTATTGGTGCACAAGAAGGATGGATCATGGCACATGTGTCCAGATTATAGGGAGCTCAATAAGATCACCATTAAAGATAAATTTCCCATTCCTATGATTGATGAATTATTGGATGAATTACATGGAGCAATTTATTTTACCAAATTGGATCTTCGTTCAGGGTATCATCAAATTAGAATGAAGGCTGAGATATCCCAAAAACAGCATTTCGAACTCATGAGGATCATTATGAATTTTTGGTCATGCCTTTTGGTCTTACCAATGAACCTTCTACATTTCAAGGGTTGATGAATTCCATTTTCAAACCCTTCCTTAGAAAATTTGTGCTAGTATTTTTTGATGATATATTAATCTACAGCAGGTCTTGGAAGGATCATGTTCAACATGTTGATAGGGTGCTCAAACTATTGCAGGAGAAACAATTATATGCAAAAACATCAAATGTTTCTTTGGAGTACAAGAGGTGGAATATCTGGGTCATATTGTATCTCACGAGGGTGTTAAGGTAGACCCTAACAAAATTAAAGCCATTAAGGAATGGAAAGTCCCCACAACCATAAAGAAGTTGCGAGGATTTCTCGGGTTAACGGGGTATTATCGCAAGTTTGTTAAGAATTATGGGAGAATAGCAGCACCTCTAACAACATTATTGAAGAAAGATGCATTTTCATGGACTCCTGAAGCAACTAAGGCCTTTGTACATCTTAAAGAGGCAATGTGCCTAGCACCGGTCTTAGCTACGCCAGACTTCACAAAAACCTTTATTGTGGAATGTGATGCCTCAGGAAATGGAATTGGTGCAGTTTTAATGCAGGAAGGAAGACCCATTGCTTTTGAAAGTCATCCAATCAAAGGAGAGTATTTACAGAAACCTATTTATGAGAAGGAAATGTTAGCAATACTGCATGCACTAAAGAAATGGCGAACTTACCTAATGGGAAGACACTTCAAGGTAAAAACCAATCATGATAGTCTTAAACACTTTTTGGAACAAAGACTATCGTCAGAAGAGCAGCAAAAATAGGTCACAAAGATGTTGGGTTATGACTTTGAAATAATCTACAAAAAAGGAAAGCTTAATGTTGTTGCAGATGCACTCTCAAGAAAGAATGAAGAGGTGGAAGCATTGCTTTATGCCATTTCTATTATCCAACCAGATTGGATAACCGAAGCAAGGGATGAATGGAAGAAGGATGAAGAAGTGTGGACACTCATTCAAAAGTTGTAGCAAGATCCTAGTACATCTGATACATTTAGTTGGAAAAATGATTCCTTATGGTACAAAGATCGCTTGTATCTTTGTAAGAATTCCCAACTAAAACAAAAGATTCTTCTGGAATTGCACACTTCTCCTTTAGGAGGACACTCAGGATTTTTAAAAACTTACCACAGGGTGAAGAAAGAATTTTTTTGGGATGGCCTTAAATCTGATATTCAAAAGTTTGTGGCGGAATGTTTGGCTTGCCAGCAGAATAAAGTGGAGACAATTAAGACCCCGGGACTTCTACAACCTTTATCCATTCCAAGTCAGCGTTGGGAGGAGATTTCAATGGATTTTATCACAGGTTTACCTAAGTCTGAAGGAAAGAATGTCATCATGGTGGTAGTTGATAGACTTGCCAAGTATGCACACTTTTGTGCATTATCTCATCCATTTAAAGCAAGTACAGTTGCTACTACATTTATGGACAGAATTCAAAAGCTACATGGAAGCCCAAGGGTTATTGTGAGCGACAGAGATCCCATTTTTACTAGAAATTTTTGGATGGAGTTATTTTCTTGTTTGGGTACTCAATTAGCTCATAGCTCATCTTATCATCCTCAATCTGATGGTCAAACTGAGATAGTAAATAAATGTTTGGAAGTATATCTTCATTGTTTTGTATCTGATAAACAAACACAATGGGTCAAGTGGTTACCTCTCGCTGAATGGTGGTATAACACTTCCTTCCATACTGCAGCAAAAATGACCCCATTTATGGCACTTTATGGATGTCATCCACCATCGATCACATCATCTTTAAGGGAAAATTCGAAGGTTCAAGCAGTGGAAGATCACATCGAGCATCAGCAAGAAGTTCTCCAACTCTTAAAGGATAACCTCAATTTGGCACAAAATCGAATGAAACAACAGGCAGATCAACATCGCAGCAAGAGAATTTTTGATGTAGGAGATTGGGTATTTTTACGGCTACAACCATACAAACAAATGTCGCTCAAGCAAGCTAAGAAGGATAATAAATTATAGCCAAAGTACTATGGTCCTTACAAGGTGTTGCAAAATATTGGTACTATGGCATACAAATTGGAGCTTCCTGCTTCTTCACGAGTGCATCAAATTTTCCATGTTTCATGCTTAAAGAAGGTTATAGGTGAAAATCTTCCAGTTCAAACAATATTTCCAGAACTTGATGAGGAAGGAAAAATCATATTGGAACCTGAAGCGGTCATGGAAACAAGAACTCGACAGCTACGAAATCGATCAATTTCAGAGTATCTCATCAAGTGGAAGAACTTACCCACTGAAGATTCTACATGGGAGGATGATAATTTTATACAGAAGCACCCAGAGCTACTCAAGCATTGAGGACAACACTTTTTTTAAGGAGAGGGGCATTTTAGGTCCCTATATTACTAGTATAGTCCCTTATTTTTGTTAGTGTAACCCCATTATTGTTATTATTGTACCCTTATAAACCCCATATTGTTATTATTGTGCCCTTAAATTATTATTTTTAGGTCGGCTAGGATTACATTGTGGCCCCATGGACTCCTATATTATATATAAAGGAGGTTTTGTAATTTGAATCATCCAAGAATTGTTCATTCATGTAATTTATTGGAGGTTGCCCTCTCGAAGTGGCTTATTTATAAGGCGTTGATATGCACGAGGCCACTGAGAAGGGTCGAGTCCTCGAATACTCGTTTCAGTGTTGGATTCACAAACATATATCCAGGAAAGGAGTCGATGGTGCTCGAACCTGGTGGTGAATTTGATGGCAATGTTTCCATTTCAAAGAAGGGAGTGTTTACTCTATGATGCTAGTGAGCACAGATTTAGACCCAGGTTGAATGATTGTGCAGTTAAGATACTACAACTGTGTTTGGTGTTTTTGTCTTAATGCACAAAAATCATAGTAATATTTTGATTTTGGAATGTGTTTTCATATTGTTTTGAAGGGAATATGTCTTGAAAGTTTGTATACATATTGAGATTCGCGACCTCCATATTAAGTCATTTTGTTAGAATTCGTGACTCTAACTAATGATAGGTATAGCATGGAGATTCAAGACCAGTATGTCCAAAATTCAAAAGTACAAAAATATATGACAGAAATATTCAAGAGAGAAATCTCTAGCATATGAATGCTATGGTGAGCGGAAAAGGATGATGGGCAATCAAGTTTGTGAAAGTTCATTTTGTGTGAGTTTCTTGGAATTGACTCAATAGCATGTTGTATTATGAGTCACACATTCTAATTGTAAGTAAGTCTAAGATGGTTTTGTAGTGGTCATTTTATGTACCTGGTAACTCCAAGAGTTGGAGTATGTGTTGTAAGCCTTGTAAGGCATGTGTATCCCCGTAAAGTTTGTGGTAATCTAAAAACCACTTTGTAATTAACAGGTTCGTGGTCAGCCATAAACCATTTTGTAGTGTCGGTTTGTGGTCAACCAAAAACCATGTGTAACAGTGAAGTGGACTGGAAACAGGGATGTGCCAGTGTTCGCCCACTGACGAAGAGATCCAGTGAAAGGTCGTTGATGAAGAAATCTGGTGCAAGGTCGCCGATGAATAAATCTGGTGAAAGGTCGCCGATGAAGGGATCCAGTAAAAGTTTGCCGAAGAGATCTAAGACAAATCTACTGCTGGTGAGAGTTCACCGATGAAGGAAGAGCGTTCTCAAAAGCCAGACTCTCTTGGTTTATACTCTCTTTCATAGAACTGAAGAGTGGGATTTATATTAATCCATTCAAACATTTTCTTTTAACATGGTTACGGGTCTTCTGATAAAACCCACGTTGGAGGGGGATATGTAGATACAGGTACATGTATGCAGTGATAATGGTTGACATAACCATGTATGCGAAGGACATCCTACAAGACTAGCAGTTGCAGCGGTTTGTACTCATGCATTCTGGTGGATGGTTGCTCCTTTATATGGACGTCGACATATATTTTTATTATGTTTTACCACAACTAGACTTTGCAGACTAGCATGCCAAAGTCAAAAATGAAGATGCCAAATACTCAAAGTACAAATCCAAAGTAGTGGTGTGTTCTAGCATATGAATGATGTAGTCAAAGTTTTTTTATGTTTGTAGAATAGACTCATGACCATGGTAGAGTATGAGTCATAATTTGTAATTAGAGATAATCTACATGTCATTTATTGTTTTTACGTGTTGTAAGACCCAGAGAGGCATGCATACCCCTTTGTTATGTG
The DNA here is from genome assembly GCA_034641835.2 of Pinus albicaulis. Classification (NCBI taxonomy): domain Eukaryota; kingdom Viridiplantae; phylum Streptophyta; class Pinopsida; order Pinales; family Pinaceae; genus Pinus; species Pinus albicaulis. The sequence goes on from CM076582.1 coordinate 1,602,282,525, forward strand.
TTCTCTATGTTAGAGAGTTTTAACACCCTGGAAGAGTGTGTCATGCGGGATGGATACACTTGGGTGGGCCATATTTGTTTTAGACTCCATGAAGTGAAATTTTATATCTAGGGGGATTTAATTGAGAGGTTGGATGAACCATGTATGTGAAGGATTTCCTAGTAGACTGGCGGTTGCAGCGGTTGGGAACCCTATCTTGAGACTATACCTCATGTATATATGTAACTTTATTTTATTAATGTAATATAGTGTGTATCTGAGATTTCATCTATGGGGTATGCAAGGAATTAAAAATATTCCATGTTAATTGTTATATAAATCGCATGGACGACAATCCATGGATCTTTGTCGAAGCGCAATATCACAACGAGTTTAGAGATAGTTTTTGTTTTGAGGAGCCTATTAGAGATGCCTGTGTATTTTTTACTAAGTGAATGCAAGGATGCATTGAAACTTGTTTCCTAAAACCATCGTTAGAGCTAGCATGTTTCAACAATGTATGGGTTTATAAGAAGGAAAGTGGTGGGGATAGTTCCAATAGTCCTTCCATTTAACTCAATGACACAACCCCCTATGATTAAAAGGAATAGAGTGGTTTTTGAGGTGCGAAGACAAGAAACTTCGTCTCCTTCAGCATGGCATTGCGCCCCATAAGGTGGCATCGATGCTACATCCTGGCATGTTGCAGAAGGAGAGAATTTTTTTGGGATTTTCCAGGCCATCATGTCGATGTATGATGGATGTAGGAGAATTCAAGATAACAACACCAACAACATCAACAATTGAGTTGATAGTTAAAATTTTGAGTGAATTTCTTGGAGTGAAATGAAAGCAATGGGAAGGATTCGACTGATAATCATGTATGCAATGAGACACAATTGATGTGAAGAAAATGAGGATTTTGAATGGGTTGTTTTAGATGATTTTATTTAGGATTATGATTATGAAGAGTAATCTTATACTTCATTGGTTGCTTACTTGCTGACGGTAATTTTCTATTGCAACGTTTTGTTATGCCCGAAGTAAGATGATCGATGGAAAATTATGCAAGTAAATAGCTAAATGACCACAGAATTTACACAATTCCTTATTTAATTCTTTGAGTATTGAGGAAATTGTTGGTTTATTATGTTTACATGCTGAGTATGGAAAATTGTAAAGAAAAAATGGATCAGTGTTCACATTGTTTGTTTTCACCATTTGAATCAATACAACTCAGAGAACAAATTTGAAGGGATAGGCAAAAAATTCGAAAGGCAAAGAGTGCCCAGGGGAGGCTAGAGCCATTATTGAGTTTCCAAACGATGTCTACAGATACCATTGGCTTGCCCATGTCCAATGCTTATCTTCTCGAGTAAATGAATATTGTAACAGAAGCCATGTGGATACAGGTAGGCGCCATTGATATGAAGGTCTTGAAGGTTGTTTTGAATGATTTTTATTACAATAATTCCAAGGATGTCTACAGGGTTCTAGTATAGTATCCTTGAACCAAAGTGGATGGTTGGGATTACTATGATTTCACCAGAAATGCGCATGTCAATGGTGTTAAGGTTTTCATGGCCACATTTGTTGGCTTTGGCATTATCAAAGTCTCTGGAGGAGTTTAGAGTAGATATGGCTATTGAATATTCTCAAAGGTTTGGGGTTGTTGGCATTGTAGTGTTGGAATTGATGTCAACACAGTCATGGTCATGATGTTTCTTGTCATAGGCATGTGTGATGGATGTTTGGCTTGGTGGTCCTATTGATTGGAATTGATGTCAACATTCTTATGACATTATGTTATTGCTGCTAAGTAGATATGGATTCCACATGTGATGATTTGATTGAGGTTGACATGTGTTGATTGAAGATGTTCCTGCTACAAGTGGTTGGATTTCTGCTACAGGTGTTGTATATGCTTCTACATGTGTTGGAAGCATTGGAGTTGTTGTTACATATGTTGTTATGTTGTTGCATGCCTTGGAGGTGCCTCTACAGGTGTCGGAGGCAATTTGATGACTTGATGTTGTTGTTGTAGGTGTTGGAGATGTTGTTACAGGTGTTGGAGGTGGCTTGGCTTGGTTCATGCCATATTTTCTTTTGGAGTTAAGTTGTTTTCAATTCTGGTTGAGAATTTTCTCTTGTTTCCCTGCACATCTTACATGTCTCATGAGTAGAGTATTACCATGGTACAAGTATTCTTGGTATTAGCAGTACCATGGTATTGGTATGTGTGTGGATTAGGTTGGCATGTGATATTACTTTGGTGCAGATAGTCTTGGTATTGACATAACCATGGTGTTTTCCCATGGTACTGTTTTGGAGATTACCATGGTATAGGAGTTTGTGGTATTGGCATAACCATGGTATTTACCTATGGTATTGACTTGGGACTTGGATATTACCATGGTACAGGGTTCTATGGTAATGGCATAACCATGGTATTTACTTGTGGTATTGACTTGGAGATTACCATGGTATAGGGGTCTATGGTATTGGCATAACCATGGTAATTACATGCGGTATTGACTTGGAGATTACCATGGTACGGGTATTCATGGTATTGGCATAACCATGGTATAGGTGTCCTAGGTTTTATCACTCTAGTAATTTCCTAAGTTGTGGGATTTTGAGTTTTTAGTCAAAGAATACTAGAGGTAACCACAAACCTACTTCAAACTCTAGGATCTAGCCTCCTAGGGTTCAGAGATGGCTCTCTCTTTATAGTTTAACTTTAAATTTGTTTTAGTTTTGAATATTAGGCTAGTTATTAAAGTACAGGTTTGGTTTTGGTTTAAAAGGTTTGGTGGGGAAAAATCACTTGGAAGTAAAATAGAGAGAAATCTACTTGTCCATTGGGCTATGGATTCTAAGTCAAGCTAGCAGCACTATAAATCAAGACTTAAAAGGTACAAATATATTCAGGGCAAGATAGATAACCCTCAGAGATTTTGGAAAGTGGTTTTTGTGAGGTGGTATGATTGGGATAAAGGGCACTTAAGGATCCTTTGATCCGGAAAATGGAAGTAGGAGGCAGAGGTCAAACGGGAGTGAGAGCAATTAAGAATTCTTAGCACCGGAAATAAAATAAATAAATAAATAAACATTAAAATGGCAACTAGTTAAAGACAGGGAGCACTTGACTAATCCTGTAGTAATACTCCTAGTTACACATTCAGAAAGAACAAACATATAATGAATGCATGAAACTTAGAAAAGGAAACAGTGACAAGTAGGAAGTACTTCACTCATCAGCTTATCACAGGGATCCTGAATTATGATGCCAGTTAGCTTGTCCAGTCTGCTACTTTGAAATCAAACACACTATAGCCTCCAATGTTCAGCAAAAATGTCTATAGTAAATTCCAACAATTTTATTCCACACTAAAATACTTCAAAGAGTGAAGTATTTCTACAAATTCTAAACTAGAATATCTTGAAAAAATATCAAGATTGGTTTACAAATATCTCCAACTGTTTTACAAAAATATAACTTAAATAAAGGACACTCAAAACTAATGCATCTATTTGGCACTATTTTTTGTGGATAGGTGATGACAAAGAGGAGAATTCGAATTTGATCTCAACTCTTAGTTGATGATGATGCATCCAAGTCACTAACTATTTCCTTTCTTTGGGCATTCTGCTTTAGCAATTCTGCAAACTTGGGGTCTAATGCTACCTTTTTATCTCTTAATCCGAAATAGATATATGAAACATGAAAGAGGTTATTTTAGATTAATATGTTGGTGAGACAAATGTCTCTCAGTTTCCTAAATTTCTGCTCCAACTGTTCACAATAGGCTCTACAAAAAGATGTGTAAAACAGAGTTTTACAAAGTCTGAAAAATAGGCTATAAATATGTGCATGTATCTTTCATTTTGTAATACCTATGCACAAAGTGAGATAGGTTTTTGTAGATGGCTCCCTTAGGAACAAAACTTCTTTCATTTTTGTAAGATGTATTTCTGATTGACCATAATATTCTCTTCAAAATGATGACTTAACAGGAATTTTCTGGAAAAATTTCTTTCCAATATTGTTTAATATTTCCCAACCCATAATGGTTGTTAGAAAAATGAGAGAGGTTTTTGTAGTTGGACATCTTAAGAACATAAAACTCCTTCAGTTTTTTCAAAATTCATCTTGGATTTGTCACTACAGTTTCTGCAAAACAATGACTTAAACAAGAAATTTCTGCAAAAATGTTCCTTCTTGTTATGTTTTCATCTTTTAGCCTTTTTGTTCTTTTAACTGTTTTTAATTTCACTTTGAATAAACTTCATTGTTGTTGGTGAAATTATTTTCATCTCTGTTAACCATTACTGCTTTTGTTTTTACTTTTATTGTTTCACCTTCACTGCTCTGTAACTTTGTTTTAATTTTCACTCTGACTTTTACCTAATACACTTTAACTCTGATGCTCTTTGACTATTCTGTTTCACTTTCATTGTGAATTCTGATTTCACTTTTACCATTCACTGTGCACATTTCATCATTATGATCTCTCTCTGACTTGATTTTATTCTTACTTTGTATACAAACTGTTTTTTGAATGAAGCTTTTGAATTGAAATCTAAGAATTTGGAGCAAACAATTTTGTCAACTAATATTGAAACTGTTGGCCCAATTTCTTATTCTAATAATAACCTACAAAAATAAAACAATTTTTTAATAAAACAGAGGTCTGCAAGGAGGTGATGGAAGGCTTTTGAAAGACCTGTGGAATGAGATCTGTCTATGGAGGTTTAACTCTGTTATTTAGGCATTTTTGGGCTACTTCTGCAAGATTAGACTGCTTACAAGATGTTTTATATTAAACAGATAGAAAACTGAGCAATTTAGGCTAAGGATGGCTTCTTTTGGGATTTTTTCTCAATTTTTTTATTAGAGAATGTAAACTCGGATAAAACAGGAAACAAGGGTCTCCTGAGTGAATTTTGACTGAAAAAGGGTTTTTTTAAAGTATCTTCAAGTTTTAAGTCCTGCGTCTTTGAATTTGGTCTTCAGGGGCTTAAAACTTGAGGAAATTGGCTTCAAGGAGTGATTTTTGCAATACAAAACTTCCTGGAAAAAATTGGCCAGGGTTTTGCCTCTTTTTAGCGTTTTTGGGCAATTTTATCTAGTGAATTTTCTTAATTAAAGTCCTGGTTCTATTACCAAAGGTTTAAAATTGAATTTACAGGCTTCAATTTGTCAGAAAATACCTTAAGATGCAGGTATTCGGCGGTTGAAAGGGTAATTTGATGCTTTTGGTTGTTCCTACGGTATGGTCTAGCTTACTGGTGCAGCTAAATGGCTTTACTGGTCTTGAAATAAGGAATCAGTGGTCAAATTCGGTTTTTCTGGGTATAAGTCGAAAATTTGGGACAAAGGGTTCTTACACAGTTGAGCGGAGCTTTTTCACAGTTGAAATGCGCAAATAAATAATAAAAATGGTGTATCAAAGGTTTTAACCTTTGATATTAATCACCATAAATGTATTAAATGCAGGTCTCATCAAATGGCGAGAGCGGTTTTGAGTTTAAAATAAGAAAACCAGCTATGGTTTTCACGTTCATTTCCAGCAGTAAGTAGTTTTTCTTAAAACGAACGCGATCCTATGAGAATATGCCACATCGCAGGAGGAAGAATGGGTAAAACAACCTATTTCACGTCCATTTGGGCTTTGGGCATATGATCACTTTGTGGGCGCGACATTGATCTTCGCCATTGAATCTAACAATCGGGAGCGAAGGGTCATGATCTGCTGGGAAGATGCGGCTAATTGGGATGGTGGGACCGAGGAAATGCTATGCGCTGGGTAGTTTAAAAAGAGTTTAAACCTTTGTTTTTCAATGGATAAAGGTTTAAAGTATGTGTAGGCGGGGTTTATGTATACGGGATGGTATATATATAAAAAGGGGGTTAAATAATTCTATATATATAAGGGTTTATATATATGGGTGGAGGTGCATGAGGAAGGGTTATATGATTAATCCTGGGTTATCCTATGTAAAGCTTGGGGCTTTATATAGCGAGGATAGAATGAAAGGAAAGGACTTAAAAAATATGATGAATGGGGGAGTATGTTTAGTTTTAAACATACGTATGGGCGTGTGATTGATTTTATTATATAGTTTTAAACCATGAAGGGTCTAATAACCATAGGGGGCGGAGTATTTCATTAAGGTTAGTTTTAGACCAAAGGGTGCAATTTTTGGGTTTTTAATTTAACATGTGGATAATATCTTTGGTCCAAAATCTTTATAATAGTGGGCTTTTTGGGAATATTTAAATATAGGGATTTATATAAATAGGATAAGGTTTTTTTAGGGAACTAATAAAGTAAGTTTAAAAGTTAATATGACAAGGGGAAATGAAATACACAAAAATACACTAAATGACTAAGTAAAGTGAATAAATAAAGCAAAGCTTTTTATTTCATCATTTCACCAATTCACTTAGGGTAAAGTATTTTTGAGGGTTTTTGTATGCTTTATGAATGAAGGAAGTCAATTAAATGGGATTTTAGGTTTCATTAAGTAAGAAAGAGTCTTTACTTATGAAAATGAGTTATAAAGGGTGAATGAGGGATAAATAATGGTAAAAGGGGATTTTATCATAAGAAATCAACATTTTCCATTATCCAATCATCGAGACTTGGGTCTAGTCCCAAAAAAGTCATAGAAATGCTCTGAGCCTTTTTTACTATTAGTATAGAATACTAAATACTTACAGGGAAAGGGAAATTAGTGATTTTAGCCCGGTGATGAATATTACATGCTTTTTTCCACTTCTTTCTACCTACCCAACATTACTCTAACATTTTTTCTTCCTTTTAGCAGGTGCATTTAGGCTTGCAACATTGAAACATTTATTCTTTTGAAAACATAAACTATCTAATTCTACCTTATTTCATCCGAGGGCTCAGATTAAACTGATGAGCTCCTCAGTATTCTCTACCTATCTACTGATTTATCAAGATTAAACTATTTGACAAAACTTTATTCACTATCTAAAACATGGAAATTGAAAACATGACAAGTCAAGTTTAAACAGTTTAACTCATCATGGATTATGGCATTTATTAACACTCTGCCATAATCATTTGCAAAAACTAAAAAGTAGTGGCATTTGGACTTGCACACTTTCATGTTTTATTTTCATCTTTTTTCTTTTGGGGTCTATATTTTTTAAGTCCTTTGATCTTTCTTTTAGGACTTTTTACCCTCTTTTTGATTTTTTATTTTTTATTTTTTCAAAATATGGAAAAAAAATTTGCAGAAAGCAAGGTATGTACATATTTTACAAGACTATCAAAATTCAATTCAAAATTATGAATCATATATTTATAGGACCCTAACAACAGCTTCACATGGGGATGGCATTTCCTGGTGAAATGTCAAGAACTCTAAGACTAGTAGCCTTCACTTTTAACCATGATGATCCAGAAATTGTCTTTTGTTTTCTGCAAAAACTCACATTTATGACATTTTACTCTTCAAAGCTTAGGGCCTTCTCTTCAGGCTTCAACTTTGGAAAGAAAAGTTCCAATCCAATCTAAAAATTCAATGGATATTTACAATGATGTAAAAGTAACTGGGACTAACTATTGGTTAATTCAGAAGAATAATAGCGTTTGAGCATTCTACCATTAACTGGTCCTTCTTGAATATATGTTCCATCCAAATCTTTGATAAAGAAAGCATTGCTACCACTATATCCATAAATTACATAAGGTCGTTTCCATAGAAAATCAAACTTCCTATGCTTACCTTTGTCCTCTATCCTAGAATTCCACTTTAAAACTTGATCTCCAATGTGAAAGTCATCTTCTTTACTTCTTCTATCAAAAATTTTCTTGATTTTATCCTGAATTGCTTGAGATTTTTCATAGATTTCTTCCTTTGTTTGTTGTATATGAATATTTTGATTTATCCTCCTTTGTATATCATTGATTTCCACTTGTGGTTCTTGAATTATCTTCATTACTAGAACACCTAAGGATGATGGAAAAACAACATCCATCCCATATACAATTTGGTAAGGGGAAGTGCCAATTGACTTTTTGGTAGTAAGTCTATCTGCCTATAAGGCATAGACTAACTCCTTATTCCAATTCTTTTTGTTATCTTCAAGTAATTTTTTAATGATATTTACAAGACTTTTACTCGAGGATTCAGCTAGGCCATTACCCTGGGGGTAATATGCAGTAGAGTGACCTAGGGTAATATGATACTTGTGACAGAAGGAAATCATTTTCTTAGATTTAAATGTTGCTGCATTATCAGTAATAATTTTTTGAGGGCATCCAAATCTTGATAAAACGTTGTTTTCTATGAAAGAGATAATAACTCTATCAGTGGCTTGTCTGGTAGGAATGGCTTCAATCCACTTAGAGAAGTAATCTGTGGCAGTCAAAATCCACTTATGTTGGCCAGAGGATGGGGGGTGAATTTCTCCAATGAAGTCTAAACCCCATTGTTGAAATGGCATTTCAGTTGAAATAGGCTTTAAGGGTAAAGGTAACAATTTCTTTTTTCCTTCAAAAATTTGACATTTATGACATGAAGTAACAAAATTCTTAACATCACCAAATATGGTAGGCTAGTAAAAACCAAATCTAAGGATCTTATCTGTAGTACTTTCCCAGTATAAATGTCCTCCACAGTCACCTGCATGAAATTCTTCAAGTATTTTGTTAGCTTCTTCTTTCAGTAAACAATTTAATAATATCCCACTTTGTTCTTTCCAAAAAAGCACATTATCTAGAATACAAAATCTCATTGCTTTAAGTTTAAGAAATCTGGCTTTTGTCCTTTATAATCTAGGAGGAGCTTGTAAGTTGGTGTTGAGATTCAACAAGATGATGAGCTTGGTGAAAAGAGTCGCCTTCACTAAGTGGGCCCGCAGGCTATTTTTGGCGCAAAGTCTATTTTAAACTGTCTATTTTTAGACATGTCGATCATATTCTATGAGTTGCAGGATGCTATTTGTGGATGGTTGGTCAAGTTGGAAAAATAGATGGACTTCTATTTTTAGACATATTGGGCAGAGTCTATTTTTAGACTGCCACTCTAAAAATAGATATGTCGAATATTATTAGCTCTTAATAATATTTTGACTCTAAACATTATCTTATTCTCTTGGAGCACTTCAGTTAAGTGCACAGATGTGGCACATCAGCTGACAAAAGGAATTGTGCTATTCCTGAGGGTTTACTGGAGCTATTGCATGGAGGAATTCAGTTAGAACTCATGTGACAAATTTTGGTGGATTTGGAGAAGTAGTTGGTGGGGTTGTATTTAGTTTAACTCAGTTAGACTCAGTTGAGCTAGTTGTATCTAGTCTAACTGATTGATACACTAGTGAGAGTGGAGTGAATTAATTAGTAAATTAATTCATAAATAATAACTCATTAATCAACTGAAGAATACATCAATTAACTGCAGTGCATGGCAGTTTCAGTGGAGACCAGTGGAGAGATAGGTGAAAGAGCAAGTGTGACTATCAGTTGTGACTATAGTGATGCATTGATTGCTTCCAACACTCAGTGGAGATGCCAATGAGGATTGCGTGAGAAAGGCTGGTGAAATTTGAGTTCATTCAGAGCCATTCTTTAGCAGGGATTGTGCAATAGAGGCAGGCTAGCAGGTGGCAAAGATCGGTGCATGGAGTTGCAAGATCAGGCCTGATTAATGTGTAGCAATTGTATTGTATTGAGAGCTTGATATGATCATATTTGTATGAGGATTGTTACATGATCTATATGAAATATATTATATACAGATATTTGGGGTTTTCAGCTTCAGGCTTTCCCGTTAAACAACTGTGTTAATGTGTGTGAATTTTTATTGTTTCATGTGTGCATTGCAATCTTGATTTAATTTCCGCAAATGATCAATGGTGGAATAGATTCTGTATTTTTCATGAAGTTAAAATAGTGTATGATCAGGATAATCTTGGACATATAACATATAATTTATATAATTTATACATGTTATCAGAGCTGTATTGATCATTGGAGGAGATTGCAATTATTGAAGCGGTTGAGTTTGTGCTGGTGGAACTCGAGTTTGCTGCAGTGTTTTCTTGGTGTCGAAGTTGAGCATTCATTGAAATTTCTTTCAATGGATTGAGATTGGAGTATGTCCTTGATGGGAGCTTGAATTACATAGCATGGAAGGACAAGATGGAGGTGGTGCTAGAGTATAATGGATTGAAGGATTTCATCGATAGCGATTTTCCTAAGGCGGGTTCTAGCGATGCAGCCGCACTTGACGCATGGAAAAAGAAGGTAGCAAAGTGTCAAAGGATTCTATTGGAAGGTGTGAAGGACCACATTATGTCCAGCCTTCACGGGAAAGCCACTCCATTCTTAATGTGGAAGGCTTTGACAGACTTGTTCCAAAGCAGAAGTGACCAGAGGAAGTTGGCACTTAAAGACAAGCTCAGAAAAATAAAAATGGAGAAAGGCGATAGTATACCAAAATACCTCACGAAGTTTTTCCACTGCAAGGATGAGATGGGAAGTGTGGGGGTTACTATTGATGAAGAAGAATTGGTTAGCTTGGCTCTCCTTGGGCTTCCGAAGATTTGGCATAGCTACGAATACTTTTTCAATGGACGGGAGAAACTGCGAGGATGGGAGCGACTTTGGTCAGATCTTGTGCAGGAGGAGATAAGGTGGGGTACCAGGGATGGATCTTCATCAAAGAATGAAGATGAAGAAAATTATTCTTTGGCTTCCAAATCAAGGAAAGGGAAGGGGAAGAAAAATCCTTCTCAATTCAGTGCAAAAGGCAAGAAGTAGGATTTGTCCAAGGTGAAGTGTTTTCACTGTCACCAGCACGGGCATTTCGCCACTAATTGTCCACAAAAGAAGAAGAATAAGTAGGCAGTTGGATCTGCAGCTGGAGAGGCCTTAGCCTTGGAGTTTGAGTTGGAATTTTCTTTGATCGCATGCTTGGTTTCAAGTGTGATGGGATCAGTGTGGTTTCTTGACAGTGGTGCGTCTTTCCATATGACCGGAGACAAATATTTGTTTAGTGATCGGGAAGAAAAGGATCTTGGAGTGCACATCGAGATGGGCGATGATGGTAGATACAGTGCGACTGGTATCGGGACCATTTCCTTTGAGAGGGAGTTCGGTAAACCTTTCATCTTGAAGGATGTCATGCCTGTTCTAGTATTGAAGAAGAATCGGATCTTCGTGGCGATGCTGGAAGACAAGGGTTATGATGTTGTTTTTAGCGAGGGAAAAGCTTTCTTGTGCCATAAAACAACTGGTCAAACCAGGAGGATAGGGATTCGAGTTAAGAATATTTATCAATTGCGGGTAGATGGTTGCGCTGCAATGGCAAGAAAAGCAGAAGGAGTGGTGAGCCGGGATGAGGGCGAATTGTGGCACAAAATATTGGGCCATCTTCACCATGGTGCTTTGAAAATTTTGCAGCAAATTTCTACCGGGCTTCCCAAAGGTACACTTGCACAGTCAGATCAATGCAAGGGATGTACTTTGGGAAAATTTCTGAAGACCACTTTTCATGAGAAGGATAGTCGTGCTTTGACGATCCTTGAGAGAATTCACACAGACATGTGTGGACCTTTCTCGGTTGCTTCAATAGAAAATCATAGGTATTATGTGATATTTGTTGATGACTTTTCTCGTAAGTGCTGGATATTCTTCATGCAGAAGAAGAGCAAGACATACTCAAAGTTCTGTGAGTTCAAGGCGCTAGTTGAGAAAGAGTCGGGGAAGCATGTGAAAGCTATAAGGAGTGATAATGGTGGTGAATACATCTCTGGTGAATTCAAAGACTTATGTAGCAAAGAATGAATTCGAAGAGAACTCATAGCGTCTCATAACCCACAGAAAAATGGGGTCGCGGAGAGAAAGAACAAAACGATTGTGGGTGTTGCACGAGCGATGTTGCATGATTAGGGCCTTCCCATACACTTGTGGGATGAGGCATGCAACACTACATTTTATGTGCAAAACCGTTGTCCTCATAGAGTACTTGGCATGAGTACACCCGAAGAGGCGTTTTATGGTAAGAAGCCTGATATTTCTCATTTGAAGATTTTCGGCTCACCTGTTTAAATTCATGTGACGAAGGATGCTAGGAAGAAGCTAGAGCCGACCGCAGAGATTGGGATATTTGTGGGGTACACAGAAACACCCCACAATTATTGTGTGTATTTTCTAGACAGTCAGATGACTGTCGTGTGATGGGATATCAAATTTCGTGAGGAGAAATCCATGAAGTTGTCGCTTGAGAGGGAGCTACACTTGCATGCAGAGGAGGAGCTACTTGTTCCTAAAGATGAGCCTCAAGATGTGGATCAACCACAAGAAGAGTTTCATGGAGTGGAAGAAACCACTCATGCAGCGCCAAACATCAGAGGGTAGAAGCGCACTACAGAAGTTGAGCGACTGAATCTTCATGCAGCGCAGAATGTAGGAGCTCCTACATCATAGTGCAGACAGAGACAGTCACCTGACCGATTTACTGGATACATGGCTCTGATGAGCAAGTGTATCGTGACGGAGCCATCCTCTTTCGAGGAAGCTGTGGAGGATCCCGCATGGGTAGATGCCATGGTGGAAAAGTATGATTCGATTGTCAGAAACAATGCATGGGAGATTATCCCAAGGCCGCAAGGGAAATCAGTGGTAGTTTCAAGATGTATCTACGAAGTGAAGCAAGCTGCTAACAGGAGCGTCAACGGGAGCGTCGAGAAGTATAAGGCAAGATTTGTTGCCTGGGGCTTCTCACAGATTGAGGGGATTGACTATGAAGAAACCTTTGCACCTGTCGCAAGGTATTCTTCTATACGGACCATGCTTGCTCTCTCAGCGCAGATGGGTTGGCACATTCATCAGATGGATGTGAAGACTACATTCCTCAACGGAATCATTGAGGAGGAGGTGTACATTGAGCAGCCTGAAGGATTCGAAATATTTAGTAGCGATTCGCATGTGTGCAGGCTCAAAATAGCGCTGTATGGGATGAAACAAGCACCTCATGCTTAGTACACACAGATAGACAAATATTTCACCGGACTTGGTTTCGACAAGAGTGAGGCGGATCCAAACCTATACCAGATTGTGGTGGAGGGTAAGTTTTTGATCATTGTGCTTTATGTAGATGATTTAATACTAACATGTGATGAAATGTTGATACACTCATGCAAGGCAGATCTTGCAAAGGAGTTCGAGATGAAGGACTTGGGCCTCCTTCATTATTTCCTGGGATTGGAAATTTCGCAGCAGAAAGGTGAATTGTTTGTGTCTCAAGGCAAGTATGCCCGAGAGATACTAGAGAAGTTTCACATGCAAGGATGAAAGCCTATCAACACTCCTCTTCCTGGTGGTTTGAGGAAAAAGGATGCTACATCGGCAGAGGTAGTGGATGCCACTGTTTATCAACAGTTAGTTGGTTCGCTCATGTATTTAGTCAATACACAACCGAACATATGCTATGCTGTGAACCGACTTTCACAAGCGATGGTTAAGCCTACCAAGCTCTTTTGGAAGGCAGGAAAGCATGTCCTGAGGTATCTCAGGGGCACATCTGGGTATGGATTGTGGTACAAACAGTCGGATGAGGTGAAGTTGCATGGCTTCACAAATGCAGATTGGGCAGGAAGCCCAACGGATAGAAAGAGCACATCTGGAGGGATTTTCAGTATCGGATATACAAAATTTTCTTGGTATAGCAAGAAACAAAGATCTGTGGCACTCAGTTCAGCAGAGGCCGAGTACATGGTAGCAAGTTTGGCTGCATGCGAGGCTATATGGATGAGGAAGATCCTGGTCAGTTTGTTCGGTTCTCATTTAGATCCCACGGTGATATATTGTGATAATCAAAGTTGAATTAAAATCTTGGTTAATCCAGTATTTCATGATAGATCTAAACACATTGACATCTGATACCATCATATCAGAGATTGTGTGCAGCGGAAGATCATGTTGCTTTGTTACATTCCTATGGATGATCAGGATGCAGATATTCTGACGAAGGCGCTCACCAGTAGCAAATTCGAATACCATAGAGATAGGATCGAGGTGGCAGATAATCCCTATCTTGTTGAGAGGGAGTGTTGAGATTCAACAAGATGATGAGCTTAGTGAAAAGAGTTGCCTTCACTATGTGGGCCCGCAAGCTATTTTTGGCGCAAAGTCTATTTTTAGACTATGTCTATTTTTAGACTATGTCTATTTTTAGACATGTCGATCATATTCTATGAGTTGCAGGATGCTATTTGTGGATGGTTGGTCAAGTTGGAAAAAATAGATGGACTTCTATTTTTAGACATATTAGGTGGAATCTATTTTTAGATTTCCAGTCTAAAAATAGATATGTCGAATATTATTAGCTCTTAATAATATTTGGACTCTAAACATTATCTTATTCTCTTAGAGCACTTCAGTTAAGTGCACAGATGTGGCACAGGAGCTGACAGAAGGAATTACGCTATTCCTGAGGGTTTAGTGGAGCTATTGCATGGAGGAATTTAGTTAGAACTCATGTGACAGAGTTTGGTGGAGTTGTAGAAGTAGTTGGTGGAGTTGTGTTCAGTTTAACTCAGTTAGACACAGTTGAGCTAGTTGTATCTAGTCTAAGTGATTGATACACTAGTGAGAGTGGTGTGAATTAATTAATAATTAATTCACTAAATAATAACTCATTAATCAACTGAAGAATACATCAGTTAACTACAGTGCATGGATAGTTTCAGTGGAGACCAGTGGAGAGGTAGGTGAAAGAGCAAGTGTGACTATTAGTTGTGACTATAGTGATGCATTGATTGCATCCAACACTCAGTGGAGATGCCAATGAGGATTGCGTGAGCAAGGCTGGAGTAATTCGAACTCATTTAGAGCCATTCTTCAGCAGGGATTGCGCAGTAGAGGCAGGCTAGCAGGTGGCAAAGATTGGTGCATGGATTTGCAAGATCGGGCTTGATTAGTGTGTAGTGATTGTATTGTACTGAGAGCTTGATATGATTAGCTTTGTATGAGGATTGTTACATGATCTCTATGACATATATTATATACAGATAGTTTGGGTTTTCAGCTTCAGGCTTTCCCGTTAAACAACTGTGTTAATGTGTGTGAATTTTTATTGTTTCATGTGTGCATTGCAATCTTGATTTAATTTCCGCAAATGATCAATGGTGGAATAGATTTTGTATTTTGCATGAAGTTAAAATAGTGTGAGATCAGGAGAATCTTGGACATATAACACATAATTTATATAATTTCTACACTTGGTAAGTAAAAATATAATATCTTAGTACCAAGGTGAATCTAGAAAGGCTTCACTGATCGTTGGAGTCACCATCTCTTCCTAGTCATCAATCTGAGCAATAAAATTTATATCTAATGCATTGCAGTTAAATTCAACCATTAATCTGGTTAATCCTTGTCCTTTAATGATTTTTGTTGGTTTGATTTCTATGTCATATTCTAGGATAGTGGCAATCCACTTACCTCTTCTTCCATCAGGGCCATCCTGAGTAAGAATGTCTTTAACTACAGAATTAGGGACATAGGAAATTATGTGGGAGTAAAGAATGTAAACTATGAAGTCTTTAATGGCCTTAACCAAAGCTAAGGCTTGTTTCTCCATTATGTTATATTTCAGAGGTGCATCTCTAAGAGTCTTACTGAAAAAAGCTATAAGTTGTTCAAAACCTCGATCATTCTTCTGCAGTAAAACTGCAGCAATGGTATGTTCTGATGCAAAAGAAAAAATTATAGTCTTTCTTGAAATCTGGACTGATTAATACTGGTGTTTTAGTTAAAGCTTGTTTTATGGATTCAAATGATTGTTTGGATTCAACAATCCATTTTAAAGTTGAGTCTTTTTTTAGCACATTGTTCAGCTCTCTAATGATTTCAGCTAAGTTTGAAATAAATCTTCTCAAAAAGTTAATTTTTACCTAAGAAAGCTTGTAGGTCTTTGATATTTCTAGGTGGATGAATGTTCAAAATTGCTTCTATCCTAGCAGGATCAATTCTAATTCCTTCTTTTGAAATTATATGTCCTATTAACTTCCTTCCTCTAATCCAAAGAGAGTTTTCTTGGGATTTAAAGAGATGCCAAATTTCCTACATTTAATAAAGACCTGTCTCAAATGATCCAAGTGTTCATTATTTGATTTGGAAAATACAGCAATGTCATCTAGATAAATTACTAAGAAATCATGAATCTCCTTTGCAAAGGCTATTTCCATAGCTCTCTAAAAGTTTTCTCCTACATTCATTAGACCAAAGAGAATTTTCACATACATGAAAGTGCCTGAAGGAGTGGTGAAAGTTGTTTTAGCCTGATCTTCCCTTTGGACTAGGATCTGGTTTTATCCTGAAAAACCATCTAACAAAGAAATTCTAGAGGAGCCAAATACCCTTTGTAATATATGATCCATCTTTGGTAAAGGGTAATTATCCTTTAAAGACACTTTTTTAAGATTTCAAAAGTCGACACATAACCCAATTTCTCCAGTTTTATTTCATGTTGGAACTAGGTTTGAAATCCAATCAGAATATCTAATTGGTGCAATAATCTGAGCATCATACATGTGTTTTACTTCCTTTTCTATCAAAGGTAATAGAACAGGATTAATTCTCCTTAATTTTTGTTTGAAGGGTTTTTTATCATCTTTTATGGTAATTTTGTGTTGGATTATGTTTGTGTCATAAGCTTTGAGATCTTCATAACTCCAAGCAAACACATCTCGATATTCCTTTAAAAGATCAATGCATTTTTCCTTTTCTCGTGGAGGTAAAGATTTAGACAGTTTAATCATTTTTGGTTTTAATTCTATCTCAATGTTATATTCTTCAATGTCAGGCCTAACTGCCTCCATTTTTGGCTTTTTAGGTACATCATTGGAATCAAAAAGGTCTTCCAAACGAGTTAAACCTTTAGGCAAAAAATTATCTTTTAGATCTAACATGACAATTTCTTCTTCAATGATTTCATCAATATCTACTTTCTCTAAGATTTCTATGTCAAATTGAGTAAATATAGTTGGTTTGTTAAATTTATGTACATCTATATTATCTATTTCACAATCAAAATCCGAATCTATATTATAGTCTGTATCTATTTTACAATTTTGAAATTCTTCCTCATTATTTAAAAAATGGTAAATCTATTCATCCTGAGAGAAAATATGCCAGTACTTGAGTTTTTCTGGGATAATTGGTCTATGTTTAACCTCAACAGTGTACCTATGAGTTGGTTGAAATGGTAAGTTACAAGTACTAGAAAAAGTTGCTAGACAGTGTGCTTGAATGTTATGTTTTCTGGGTATAGCAGTAAACTTGCATTCCAATAAATCATCAGTTAAATCAATTGTTGTATCTCTGTATCTGGCTAGTCTAGGATTATAAACAGAATAATCTCCATTTATTTTCTTAATGATTAATTATGAATCTCCCATGATTAGTATTCTTTTTCCTCCTAAGTTTCTGATGATCTGGAGGCCTAGAATGAGTGCCTCATACTCTGCCATGTTATTGGTACATTTGAAGTTGAGTCTGAAGGCATGTCCTTCTGAATGATGACTTTCCATATTTGTAATCCATACTCCTGCTCCTGCTCCCAATTTTTTTACAGAGCCATCAAAGTCTAAGTGCCAAAGGGACTCATGAAATATGTTTTCATTGTTTGGTTTTGGCTTTTTATCAATCAGTTCAGTTTGTATTTCATTGTTATTAGAGTTACATAAAATAAAAGAGTCAAGGTCAGTTGGTGTAGAATAAATGGGATAATTTATGGATATCTCAGCACTACTGACCATGAATTTCATTAATGCTTCCCTATATAGATTTTTGGGTTGACCAAACACTGATATAGTAGCATAGCTCATGTCCAATTGTAGAGATCCCTGCAACTTTGTTCCATGAGCGAGAAAGAAACATACCATACTTTGGTGGGAAGTCAACCACTACAATGTCCATTACCATACTCTTACCAGGGTACTGAACTAAATTCACACATAAGTCTTTAATTAATCCTAAGCACTTAAATTTTCTAGAATCAAATGAAAAAAAATCTTTGTAAGGCCTGTTTATTTCTAGATTAAGAGTTTCCATGATAGCTTTGGGCATTAAGTTATGGGAAGCTCCTGAATCTAACATAGCATTGTGTAAAATCTGATCATGGATGGTAAGAATGATATAGAAAGGAGGGCCTGATCCATCTGAATGCTTTCCATTCACATTAGGGCCAAAAATCAACTCTGGTTGATCATCATTCAAATTAATGGCATCTTCACCATCATTCATATTCAAAGTTTCAGTTATGGTTGATTTGTATAAGTCATTTTTAACCAATTCTATTAAAGGAATAGATATTTTTAACTTAGCAATTTCAGATTGAATATTGAATGAGGGTTGAGATTTACTAATTTTAACTAATTTATCTTTAGTAACTGTAATCTGAGTTGGTTTTTCTTGATTTTCAACAGTTGTATTTCTATCTTCAATTGTCTTGGCATTCTCTGTCTGAGTTTCTTGAGTTTTACTGCTTTTAATTTTCTTTTCAGGGACTCTTTGTGTAGCAGCAGAAGTTTTATCAGACTTAGAATTATCAGCAGTTGTTCGGGGATTATCTATTCTATGATCTGTTGATTTATAATCAAAAGAAATCTTTTTAGGATCAGAATTTGTTGTTTTTACTGAATTAGAAGCTTTAGCAGTATTATCTTTATGTGCATCTTTGGAATATTGAGCTACTTCATCAGTAATATCAACAATTTTGGGACTTGTTGATTTTTTAGGACTGGAAGGATTGGAATTTTGCTTATTTTCCCTTAGGATAATTTGCAAAACTTTTGTTTTTGGGGCTTCTACATTTTTCTTATTTTGATTTTGGGAATTTCTTTTAGTAGAAGACTCATTATTTTTCTTGTTTCTAAGGTTATACTGACTGTGAATTTCATTTATAGCAAAGTCATAACCTTGTTTGTAGTCAAAGGATTCACTGGAATTTAATTTGAGTTGTTGAAGCTCAAATAGTTCCAGATCTTCCTGAGTGAGGAAAATGGTGTTGTTTTCATCTATTCCCATTAGATGATTGATGTCATCCTCATCTTCATCATTATTTTGAGAAATTTCAGCATAGTTCTCCTGGAATGGGGGGCTAATGTTTTTGTCTAGAGCAACCTCTTTAGCTTTTCCAGGGTTATTATTTTTTCTAAAATTGGGATTTCTGATCTGAGGTTGATTATCCCATTGAGCTTTTCTATATATATTATCTAATCTTTCTACCACCATTTCTAAATTTTTAGAAAATAAATCCATTTTAACATCTGAGTTTGAACTTTCCTCTTTAATTGTAACTCTTCTTTCATTTCTAAGTCTAGCCTTCCTAGCTAAAATATTGATTTCTACACTGACAGCATCTAATTGCATATGTTCTAAGGTTTGAGCATATCTTTCTCTTAATTGATAGGCCATATCTGTATCAAATCCATCAGGGAATTTAAGAAGAACAGAGTAAGGTGTAGGTTTAAGATTTACAAGTATTGTATTGTAGACACTGTTGTACCTAGTGCAATAGTCTTGGACAAACTCAGTAGGAGATCTTTTCAAGGCATCAAACTCAGAAAATTTTGAAGGGGGTTATTTTTCTTTTCCCATTTATTTAAAAATATTCTATGAAATACAGCTAAATCAGCTACACTACCAGGAGCTAAATTTTTGAACCATTTTTTTAACTTCTCCTATCAAACTCTGGGAAAATAACCTCATCTGGACATCTGACTCATCAATTTCATAAATTTCATAGAAATGTGTCATTTTAGTTACATGTTGTTGAGCATTATATTGTGAAATGCCATCAAACAGTGGTACATTTTTTTGGTAATCTTGAGGCATGTCATGGAGGTTTTGGGGTAAGACAAGGGGAGCATACATAGCATCCATGGCTTGAAGCTTTGCTGAGCTGGGAGGTATAACAGTAATGATAGGGGTAGTGCTGGATATGGCAGTTGATGAACTGAAAACTGTAGTTGAAGAGCTGGGAAATGAAGGTAGTATGTAAATGGAATTGCTAGGAAATAAAGATGTGGTGCTTATAAAATCTGAATGCAAAGTAGTGGATGCAGTGGATTGAGTGGATGAAGGAATAATATCCTAGGCTGCAAAGGCAATCTAGGAATGAAATGATCTATAGATGAACTTGCAATAGTATCTATAAATTAAGTAACAACATATAAAGATGAATCTGTTGTTGGTATTATTGTTGTATGCAATTGAGAAACTGGAGGTTTTATGTAAGACAACAAATGAGTTAATTCAATAGCTTCATTAATATCTCTAATCAATGAAACATTAATCGTTTCAACTGTATTTGATATTCAGATTTATTTGATTTTTTTCCTACTGAAATATTTTTATGTTTTGCATTCAAAAATGAAAGGAAAACAAGATCTATAACAGTATTTTTCAAATCAGTTTCAGATTCAATTTTAAACCATGAATATTCAAACTTCAGATCAAAATCAATATCATTTAAACTCACTAACTCTTTGGGTAAAGAATTGGATTTTCTTAATGGTACTTAAGTTTCTAAATTGACAGTTTTTTTTTCTTTTTACCAATCTGATCTAGGTTATCTACTATAACTGCAAGTTTAGGATCCGGGTTAGACCTGGTATAGTAGGTTTTCCTAGAAGCCAGAATGACTGTTTTGAATACCCACAACCTATAAAAATAATCTTAAAGTAAAAAGATAATTTAAAGATTTTCCTTCAAGAATAAATTTAACACTGGAGTTTGGTTAGTTCCCCAGTATGGTCACCAGTGTTTTAGCACTTTAGTAATTTATTAAGTTGTCAGATTTTGAGTTTTTAGTCAAAGAATACTAGAGGTAACCACAAACCTACTTCAAACTCTAGGATCTAGCCTTCCTAGGGTTCAGAGAGGGCTTTCTCTTTAAAGTTTAACTTTGTTTTAGTTTTGAATATTAGGCTAGTTATTAAAGTGTAGATTTGGTTTTGGTTTAAAGGGTTTGGTGGGGAAAAATCACTTGGAGGTAAAATAGAGAAAAATCTACTTGTCTATTGGGCTATGGAGTCTAAATAAAGCTAGCAGCACTAGAAACCAAGACTTAAAAGGTACAAATATATTCAGGGCAAGATAGATAACCCTCGGAGATTTGGGAAAGTGGTTTTTGTGAGGTGGTATGATTGGCATAAAGGGCACTTAAGGATCCTTTGATCCGGAAAATGGAAGTAGGAGGAAGATGTCAAATGGTAGTGAGAGAAATTAAGAATTCTCAACACCGGAAATGGTAGTGAAAGTAATACTCCTAGTTACACATTCATACAGAACAAACATATAATGAATGCATGAAACTTAGAAAAGGAAACAGTGGCAAGTAGAAATTACTTCACTCATCATCTTATCACAGGGATCCTGAATTATGATGCCAGTTAGCTTGTCCATTCTGCTACTTTGAAATCAAACACACAATAGCCTCCAAATTTTAATAAAAATGTCTATAGTAAAGTCCAGCAATTTTATTCCACACTAAAATACTTCAAAGAGTGAAGTATTTATACAAATTCTAAGCTAGAATATCTTGAAAAAATATCAAGATTGGTTTACAAATATCTCCAACTGTTTTACATAAATAGAACTTAAATAAAGGACACTCAAAACTAATGCATCTATTTGGCAATATTTTTTATGGATAGGTGATTAAAAAGAGGAGAATTTGAATTTAATCTCAACTCTTATTTGATGATGAAGCATCCAAGTCACTAACTGTTTCCTTTCTTTGTGCATTATGCTCCAGCATTTCTGCAAAATTGGGGTCCAATTATACCTTTTTATCTCACAATCAAAAATATATTTGTAAAAATTGAAAGAGGTTATTGTAGATGAATATGTTCGTGAGATAAACCTCTCTCAGTTTCCTAAATTTCTTCTCTCGCTATTCACAATAGGCTCTGAAAAAATATGTGTAAAACAGAGTTTTACAGAGTCTGAAAAATAAGTTGTAAAGATGTGCATGTATCTTTCATTATGTAATACCTGTGCACAAATTGAGATAGGTTTTTGTAGATGGCTGCCTTAGGAACAAAAATTCCTTCAGTTTTGTAAGATGTATTTCTGATTGGCCACAATATTCTCTGCAAAATGATGACTTAACAGGAATTTTTTGCAAAACGTTCTTTCCAACATTGTTTAATATTTCCCAACCCATAATGGTTGTTAGAAAAGTGAGAGAGGTTTTTGTAGTTGGAGATATTAAGAACATAAAACTCCTTCATTTTTTTCAAAATTCATCTTGGATTGGTCACAATAGTTTTTGCAAAAAAATGACTTAAACATGAAATTTCTGCAAAAATGTTCCTTCTTGGTATGTTTTCATCTTTTCATCTTTTTGTTCTTTTAACTGTTTTTACTTTCACTTTGGATAAACTTCATTGTTGTTGGTGAAATTATTTCCATCTCTATTAACCATTACTGTTTTTGTTTTTACTTTTACTGTTTCACCTTCACTGCTCTGTACCTTTATTTTAACTTTCACTCTGACTTTTACCTGATACACTTTAACTCTGATGCTCTTTGACTATTCTGTTTCACTGTCATTGTGAATTTTGATTTCACTTTTACCATTCACTGTGCACATTTCATCATTCTGATCTCTCTCTGACTTGATTTTATTCTTTCTTTGTATACAAACTGTTTGTTGAATGAAGCTTTTGAATTCAAATCTAAGAATTTGGAGCAACCAATTTTGTCAACTAGTATTGAAATTGTTGGCCCAATTTATTATTATGATAATAACCTGCAAAAATCAAACAATTTGTTAATGAAACAAAGGCCTGCAAGGAGTTGATTGAAGGCTTTTGAAAGACATGTGGAATGATATCTATCTGTGGAGGTTTAACTCTATTTTTTAGGCATTTTTGGGCTACTTCTGCAAGATTAGACTATTTGTAGGAGTTTTTATATTAAACAGAGAGAAAACCGAGAAATTTAGGCTAAGGATGGCTTATTTTGGGCTTTTTTCTCAATTTGGTTTATTAGAGAATGTAAACTGGGATAAAACAGGAAACAAGGGTCTCCTGAGTGAATTTTGACTAAAAAAAGGTTTTTTTTAAAGTATGTTCAGGTTTTAAGTCCTTCTACGTCTTTGAATTTGGTCTTTAGGGGCTTAAAACTTGAGGAAATTGGCTTCAAGGAGTGATCTTTGCAATACATAACTTCCTGGAAAAAATTGGCTGGGGTTTGACCTCTTTTGGTGTTTTGGGCAATTTTATCCTGTGAATTATCTTAATTAATGTCCTGGTTCTATTACCGAAGGTTTAAAATTGAATTTACAGGCTTCAATTTGTCGGAAAATACCTTAATATGCAGGTATTAGGTGGTTGAAAGGGTTATCTGATGCTTTTGGTTGTTCCTGCAGTATGGTCCAGCTTACTGGTGCAATGAAATGGCTTTACTGGCCTTGAAATAAGGAATCAGTGGTCAAATTCGGTTTTTTCTGGGTAGAAGTCGAAAATTTGGGACAAAGGATTCTTACACAGTTGAGAAGAGCTTTTTTACAGTTGAAATGCACAAATAAACAACAAAAATGGTGTATCAAAGGTTTTAACCTTTGATATTAATCACCATAAATGTATTAAAAGCAGGTATCATCAAATGGCAGGAGCGGTTTTGAGTTTACAATAAGAAAACCAGCTGTGGTTTTCGCGTTCATTTCCAGCAGTAAGTAATTTTTCTTAAAACGAACGCAATCCTATGAGAAGATGCCACATCGTAGGAGGAAGAATGGGTAAAACAACCTATTTCACGTCCATTTGGGCTTTGGGCGGATGATCACTTTGTGGGCACGACATTGATCTTCGCCATCGAATCTGACAATCAGGAGCGAAGGGTCATGATCTGTTGGGAAGATGCGGCTAATTGGGATGGTGGGACCGGGAAATGCTATGCACTGGGCAGTTTAAAAAGAGTTTAAACCTTTGTTTTTCAATGGATAAAGGTTTAAAGTATGTGTAGGCGGGGCTTATTTAGACAGGATGGTATATATATAAAAATGGGGTTAAATAATTCTATATATATATATATATATATATATATATATATATATATATATATATAAGGGTTTATATATATGGGTGGAGGCGCATGAGGCAGGGTTATATGATTAATCCTGGGTTAGCCTATGTAAAGCATGGGGCTTTACATAGCGAGGATAGAATGAAAGGAAAAGACTTAAAAAATATGATGAATGGGGGAGTATGTTTAGTTTTAAACATACCTATTGGCGCGTGATTGATTTTATTATATAGTTTTAAACCATGAAGGGTCTAATAACCATAGGGGGCAGAGTATTTCATTAAGGTTAATTTTAGACCAAAGGGCGCAATTTTTGGGTTTTTAATTTAACATGTGGATAATATCTTTGGTCCAAAATCTTTATAATAGTGGACTTTTTGGGAATATTTAGATATAGGGATTTATATAAATAGGATAAGGTTTTTTTAGGGAATTAATAAAATAAGCTTATAAGTTAATATGACAAGGGGAAATGAAATACACAAAAATACACTAAATGACTAAGTAAAGTGAATAAATAAAGCAAAGCTTTTTATTTCATCATTTCACCAATTTACTTAGGGTAAAGTATTTTTGAGGGTTTTTGTATGCTTTATGAATGAAGGAAGTCAATTAAATGGGATTTTAGGTTTCATTAATTAAGAAAGAGTCTTTACTTATGAATATGAGTTAAAAAGTGTGAATGAGGGATAAATAATGGTAAAAGGGGATTTTATCATAAGAACTCAACATTTTCCACTATCCAGTCATCGAGCCTTGGGTCTGGTCCCAACAAAAGTCAGAGAAATGCTTTGAGCCTTTTTGACTGGTAGTATAGAATACTGAATAATTACAGAGAAATGGAAATTAGTGATTTTAGCCCGGTGATGAATATCACATGCTTTTTTCCACTTCTTTCTACCTACCCAACATTACTCTAACATTTTTTCTTCCTTTTAGCAGGTGCATTTAGGCTTGCAACATTAAAACATTTATTCTTTTGAAAACATAAACTATCTAATTCTACCTTATTTAATCTGAGGGCTCATATTAAACTGATGAGCTCCTCATTATTCTCTACCTATCTACTGATTTGTCAGGATTAAACTATCTGACAAAACTTTATTCACTATCTAAAACATGGAAATTGAAAACATGACAAGTCAAGTTTAAACAGTTTAACTCATCAAGGATTATGGCATTTATTGACACTCTACCATAATCATTTGCGAAAAATAAAAATTAGTGGCATTTGGACTTGCACACTTTCATGTTTTATTTTCATCTTTTTTCTTTTGGGGTCTATATTTTTTAAGTCCTTTGATCTTTATTTTAGGACTTTTTACCCTCTTTTTGATTTTTTAAAAATATGGGAAAACAACTTGCAGAAAGAAAGGTATGTACATATTTTACAAGACTATCAAAAGTCAATTCAAAATTATGAATCCTATATTTATAGGACCCTAACACTAGGTATTGACATAATCATGGTATTTTCCTGTGGTTTTAGTTTGGAGATAATTGAAGATAATTTGGCATATAATTTTTTTTAAAAGGAAAAAGTATTGAGTTTATTTATCTTGTGTGTTGTGTTATCACCAAATTGAGTCATGTTGGGCCGCTTCAATGGTAAATTTGGAGTAACTATTTCAAACCACTTTTGATTGAGGATTAGCCTCTTCAGCTTGAGAGGGCTCTCTCAACTTATCAAAGAATTTACTCAATTAGGTCTTAAAACATATGGCTAACCCTATGAGTGTTTTAGTGTATGTGATTGCAGGTGAAAAATAAGGAAGATTCAACTACCATTGGGCTTATGGAGTCAGTAAAAGGAAATCAATGACAAGCATTCCTACTTATGGAAGCTGAGGCTTTTTCTGTTTCAATGATAGAACAACACTAACACATGGGAGTGATTAGTAAATCAATGCTAAAAATAATTTAGAGCATGTATCACATGAATTCTGAGTAATTTAACATCAAAAATACTTGAGGCAAGATATAAAAGAAACAATAAACTCACTAAAACATATCAAGAATCTCAGGTGAAGCAAGAAATAGTCATTGTCTATCTATTACTAATATGAAATAATTACAATAGCAATTGTGTCAGGTGAGAAATGGAATAGATTTTACTACCATTGCGCTCATGGAGTCAGTAAGAAGGAATTGAGTAACAAATGAATCTAATTGTGGAAGCTGAGGCTTTTATTGTTTCAATGGAAGGACAATACTAACACATAGAAATATTCAGTAGCTCAATGTTGAAAGGAATTCAGATCATGTGTGACATGGATTCTAAGTAATTCAACCTCAAGATACTATAAGTAAGATAAAGAGAGACATAAAACATAAGCTCATTGAAACATTCAAAGAATCTCAGGTGAATCAGAAACAAAGTCTATCTATATTACTGATATTAGAAATTACAATAGTAGCAGTGTCAAGTTACCATCTCCCAACCCTTTCTAACTCTAAAACTATCTCATTTCTAGAATGAGGACTCATACAAATGATATGCCACCTTGCTAGCTTTGAATTCTTACCTCAGAGACCTATCAAACATGATTCCATCACTTGGAGACTTCCTAGGGATATTTCTGTTTTGCAGAGTTTGAATACAAAAAGGACTCTTCTTTCATTAATGATTCAACAAATAAATTTAGTAACCCTTATCAACTGCAACCAAATAATTTTCTAAGTGTACTAGAGTGCTGATGTGTCATTATGCCACGTGGATGTTGAGATGGACCTCCTCCAAGTCAAATTTTTACAATTTTTTCACAAATCTAGTTAGTGAAAATTCTGAAAAATAAGCCTTCAAAGATGAGTGTATAATTTCCAAACCTTGATGGCTTTGCAGAAACTAAGAGAGGTTTTTGTAGATGGAACTGTGTTGAATAAAAAAAATTCATATTTCCAAAATAAGTTTTCATTTGGTCTGAAATCAAACTTGAAGTTGACTGCTAAAACAGTCATGTACAGAAATTTTCGTAGCAAGTTTTAGTAGTGTGGGAAAAATGGCTTTTCCACCAAGCTTCTTAACTTCTTTGTTGTTACAACATCTTCATCATTTCATGACACCTTGCAACCATGTATCTCCCTCCTTAAAACATGTCAAAACTGATTTTAAATGCAAAAAATCATCTACAGGTTTTTTCGTAGTGTTTTTCGGCTTCAAGCCTGAAGCATGCTATGAAAACTCCTAAAAAAGGCAGAATTTGTAGTTTATAAATGAACTCATATTTCTGAATTCTTAATATATTTTGAAAAACTGGAGGAGGTGTTTGAAGATCAAAATGTTTTGAAGAAAAACCTCTCTTGGTTTCTTAAATACCACCTCCAATTGTCCAGAATCTGCATTTGCAAAACATGTATAAAACAGGAAAATTGTGTTTTCTCAAAATAGGGCCAAAATAAATTATTGTATCTCCCCATTTGTAGTAACTTTGAAAAAAGTGAAAGAGGTTATTTTTATTTGATATGCGATTGAAAATAACCTCTCTCATTTTCTTAAAATAATTCTCTGTTTTCCCAGAAACCTCCTTGAAGTTGACTACTCAAAATTCAAAAAACAGAGAAATCCTCATATTCGCTACGAATTTATTAGCCAGTTTCGTAGCGAAATCTCCCTTTTTTACACTGAATTCGCTACGAAAATGTGTAAAATTGGCTAGTGGCTCTTTTTCTTAAATTTAATGACTATGCAAGTGAACCCAAGGTGGATTATTGTGGATATGACCCTAATGGCATGTTAAGTCCCTATATTAATAGTGTAGTCCCTTATTATGTTAGTGTAGCCCCCCTTATTGTTATTGTTGTACCCCTGTAACCCCCATATTGTTATTATTGTGCCCTTACATTATTATTGTTAGGTCGGCTAGGATTACATTATGGCCCCACTAGGATTACAATGTGGCCCCATGGACTCCTATATATAGAAAGGAGGTTTTTTCATTTGGATCATCCAAGAATTGTTCATTTATGTAATGTATTGGAGGTTTCCCCCTCGAAGTGGCTGATTTCTAAGGCGTTGATCTCTCTTTCTTCTATTTTTGGAGCTGGTTTCACAACATTTGGTATCAGAGCTTTGGATTCTAGGGTTTTGCTGCTCCAAATAGGTCATCATGGCATTTTCGCTATAACATTTTTTCTACGAAGGTTCAGAAGCTGAAATTTGTAGAGTGTGAAGCTGCAATCCTGAGGAACATCGTCGCAAAATTTTAGAGCTTGGTTTGCAATATTTTTGGAGATGTGATCTATGGAAGTTATGGCGTTTTGCAGGCTCCTGAATTTAACCTAAACAGGCCATCGCGGAATTTTCACTATAAATATTTTTATACGAGGTTTCAGAAGATGAAATTTTCACAAAGCGAAGCTGAAATCCTAAAGAACATCGTGTAAAAATTTCAGATCTTGGTTTGCAATATTTTTGGATATATGATCTATGGAAATTAGGATTTTTTCAAGCTCCCGAATTTCATCTCAAAGAGGTGATCGTGGGAAAAACGTCATAACTCTCTCTCTGAGCATTGGATTGAGATTCTGTAAATAGTGACCGCAAGTACATGAACTGTAGTTTCATGTCTATAAATTTCAAAGCCAAAGGAGGAAGCAGTGACATGTGGCAAGTCGTACAATTTCACTCTACTAAACCAGTCCATAATTAGGTCATTGTGGGAGATTGGGCATAACTTTCTCTTGAAGAGTCCAAATCAGGTCAGACCTGTGGAATTCGAAAGAGGATTTAGAGGGCTACCTCAGGGCTGAATTTCAGATATTGAAGATCTGAAATCACAGAGATAATTCAGTTTCAATATCAAGCTCCTCAAAAGCAAGAAAAGGTGTGTATTTTTTTTCGAATTACATAAGTCTCGTTTGAAAAAAAAATAGTTTGAATTTATTCCAAGGGAATATTGAAGAATAGATATAAGTATTGGGTTCTAAAATTCCCCCTAAAAATAATTCAACACCCATTAAGCCTTCAGAAGGCTCTACTATGACTCATGAAGACAAAGAAATGCAACATGAGATGTCAAAATTACAAGACCAGGTGCACCTATCGCAAAGAGCAACAAAAAATGGAATGGAAGTTTTGAAGAAAGGCGTGGAAAATAAGATGGATGGTTTGAATAAAGGAATGGAAGCTAAGACGGATGGCATGGAAGTTGGCATGGAAGCTAAGATAGATGACAAAGAAGCTAAGATTGATGAAAAAATGGAAAACATGAAGAATGATCTAAAATTAGACATCAAAGTTTTGGCAAAGTTGATACAAGAAATGTTTCCTAATGGCGAAAATATAGTAGAGGAAACTCATGATGAGAAAAAAATAAATGTTAATCGTGATTTCATAAACTCTAATGTTGGATGGATGAACCACCATATTCCAAAGATGGATATGAGGAAGTTTGATGGCAAGGATCTCGCAACATGCATACTATAGATGGAGCAATATTTTGATCTCAATAATGTGAAAAACACACAAAAGGTACACTTTGCAACTTTACGTTTAGAACAAAATACTTTTGTATGGTATCGATGGCATTGCTCCCGTAAAAAAATTGTGACTTGGTCAATTTTTATGGAGGAAATGATAGCACATTATGAGGATACAAAAAGCAATACCTTCTTTATCCAATTGATAAATCTCAAACAAAAGGGTTTAGTGGCAGAGCACATTGAGGAATTCCAAAAATTGAATATAAGGGTAATTGATATTCCAGAGGAAAACAGGATTGATGTCTTCACAGGGACTTTAAAGGATAACATCCAACATGAAGTTCGAGTTTGGGAACCTGATTCATTGGAAAAGGCATTCAGGTTGGCAAGAAAAATTGAATGTAAAATTATGGCAACAAGGAAGCCTAACACTCACATATATAAAGATGGAAGTGTTGCTACTCCTAAACTTCCACAACCTACAAGGTTGACACCACAAAAATTGGAAAAAAAAAGAGCAAAAGGGCTTTTCTATAGTTGTGATAGCAAATACACTAAAGGTCATAAGTGTGCTGAGAAGAAATTATTTTACATAGATTGTGAAGAGGAAGAAGAAAATGAACCAGAATCTTCAAAAGAAGAGGATATACACCTGGAACCAACCCTAGAATAGGAAGAAATAAGTCTGACCATAGCATGTAATGCATTGGCAGGAATTACCACTCCGCAAACTCTTAAGATAGAAGGACATATCAAGAAGAAATAAGTAATAGTGTTGATTGATTCGGGTAGTACCCATAATTTTATTCATTGTAAGGTAGCCAAGGAATTGTATTGTTTCCTATACCCAGCACCAGAATGTCAAGTGATGGTTTCAAATAGAGGAACTATAAATTGCTCTGGAAAATGCCATAATATCAAGCTAATCATGGGAGAATATGTAATGAATAGTCAAATGCTTTCCATTCCTATGGGAGGTGTTGATGTTGTACTAGGAGTACAATGGTTACAATCTTTGGGGATGGTAGCTTTTAATTTTCAAGAACTTTTCTTGAAAAAAATTTCTGAAGGAAAGGAAGTTGAATTACGGGGTATTGTAGGGAAGCCAGGAAATATAATAAGCTCTAATGTCACGAAAAATCTTCTGAAGAAATAATAATGAGGTGTAATTGCACAATTATGCTCACTAGAAGTTCCAACATCAAAATCATCTATTTCTGCAGATCTCAAAAAAGTCCTGGACAATCATTCCAAGGTGTTTGAAACTCCCAAAGGACGCCCACCTATTCGTGATCATGATCATGCTATTCATTTGATTCCAGGAAGTTTTCCTCCAAACATCAGGCCTTACAGATATCCTTATGTCCAAAAGAGAAAAATTGAACGTATGATTGCAAAAATGTTAGAGGCTGGTATAATTCAACCTAGTCAAAGTTCTTTCTCTGCTCTTGTAGTATTGGTGCACAAGAAGGATGGATCATGGCGCATGTGTTTGGATTATGGGGAGATCAATAAACTCGCCATTAAAGATAAATTTTCCATTCCTAGTATTGATGAATTATTGGATGAATTACATGGAGCAATTTATTTTACCAAGTTGGATCTTCGCTCAGGATATCATCAAATTAGAATGAATACTGAAGATATTCCGAAAACAACATTTCGAACTCATTAGGCTCAATATGAATTTTTGGTCATGCCTTTTGGCCTTACCAATGCACCTTCTACATTTCAAGGGTTGATGAATTCCATTTTCAAACCCTTCCTTAGAAAATTTGTGCTAGTATTTTTTGATGATATACTAATCTACAACAGGTCTTGGAAGGATCATGTTCAACATCTTGACAGGGTGCTCAAACTATTGCAGGAGAAACAATTATATGCAAAAACATCCAAATGTTTCTTTGGAGTACAAGAGGTGGAATATCTGGGTCATATTGTATCTCACGAGGGTGTTAAAGTAGACCCTAACAAAATTAAAACCATTAAGGAATGGAAAGTCCCCACAACCATAAAGCAGTTGCGAGGATTTCTCGGGTTAACAGGGTATTATCGCAAGTTTTTTAAGAATTATGGGAGAATATCAGCACCTCTAACAACATTAAGAAATATGCATTTTCATGGACTCCTGAAGCAACTAAGGCCTTTGAACATCTTAAAGAGGCAATGTGCCTAGCACTGGTCTTATCTATGCTAGACTTCACAAAAACCTTTATTGTGGAATGTGATGCCTCAGGAAATAGAATTGGTGTTGTTTTAATGCAAGAAGGAAGACCCATTGCTTTTGAAAGTCGTCCAATCAAAGGAAATCATTTACAAAAAGCTATTTATGAGAAGGAAATGTTAGCAATACTACATGCACTAAAGAAATGGCGACCTTACCTAATGGGAAGAGACTTCAAGGTAAAAACTGTTCATGATAGTCTTAAACACTTTTTGGAGAAAAGACTATCTTCAGAAGAGCAGCAAAAATGGGTCACAAAGATATTGGGTTATGACTTTGAAATAATCTACAAAAAAGGGAAGCTAAATGTTGTTGCAGATGCACTCTCAAGAAAGAATGAAGACGTGGAAGCATTGCTTTGTGCCATTTCTATTATCCAACCAGATTAGATAAATGAAGCAAGGGATGAATGGAAGAAGGACGAAGAAGTGTGGACACTCATTCAAAATTTGCAGCAAGATCCTAGTACATTTGATACATTTATTTGGAAAAATGATTCCTTATGGTACAAAGATCACTTATATCTTTGTAATAATTCCCAACTAAAACAAAATATTCTTTTGGAATTTCACACTTCTCCTTTAGGAGGACACTCAGGATTTTAAAAAACTTACTATAGGGTGAAGAAATAATTTTTTTGGAATGGCCTTAAATCTAATATTCAAAATTTTGTGGCGGAATGTTTGGTTTGCCAGCAAAATAAAGTTGAGACAATTAAGACCCCGAGTCTTCTACAACCTTTATCCATTCCAATTCAATGTTGGGAGGAGATTTCAGTGAATTTTATCATAGGTTTACATAAGTCCGAAGGAAAGAGTGTCACCATGGTGGTATTTGATAGACTTACCAAGTATGCACACTTTTGTGCATTATCTCATCCATTTAAAGCAAGTACAGTTGCTACTACATTTATGGACACAATTCAAAAGCTACATGGAAACCCAAGGTTTATTGTGAGTGACAGAGATCCCATTTTTACTGGAAATTTTTGGACGGAGTTATTTTCTTGTTTGGGTACTCAATTAGCTCATAGCTCATCTTATCATCCTCAATCAGATGGTCAAACTGAGATAGTAAATAAATGTTTGGAAGGATATCTTCGTTGTTTTGTATCTGATAAACAAACACAATGGGTCAAGTGGTTACCTCTCACTGAATGGTAGTATAACACTTCCTTCCATACTGCAGCAAAAATGACCCCATTTATGGCACTTTATGGATATCATCCACCATCGATCACATCATCTTTAAGGGAAAATTTGAAGGTTCAAGCAATGGAATATCACATCGAGCATCAACAAGAAGTTCTCCAACTCTTAAAGGATAACCTGAATTTGGCACAAAATCGAATGAAACAACAGGAAGATCAACATCACAGCGAGAGAAGTTTTGATGTAGGAGACTGGGTATTTTTATGGCTACAACCATACAAACAAATGTCCCTCAAGCAAGCTAAGAAGGATAATAAATTATCGCCAAAGTACTATGGTCCTTACAAGGTGTTGCAAAATATTGGTAATATGGCATACAAATTGAAGCTTCCTGCTTCTTCGCGAGTGCATCCAGTTTTCCATGTTTCATGCTTAAAGAAGGTTATAGGTGAAAATATTCCAATTCAAACAATATTGCCAGAACTTTATGAAGAAGGAAAATTCATATTGGAACTTGAAGCGGTCACAGAACAAGAACTCGACAGCTACGAAATCGATCAATTTCAGAGTATCTCATCAAGTTGAAGAACTTACCCACTAAAGATTCTACATGGGAGGTTGATAATTTTATACAGAAGCACCCAGAGCCATTCAAGTGTTGAAGACAATGCTTTTTTGAAGGAGAGGGGCATGTTAAGTCCCTATATTAATAGTGTAGTCCCTTATTATGTTAGTGTAGCCCCCCTTATTGTTATTGTTGTACCCCTGTAACCCCTATATTGTTATTATTGTGCCCTTACATTATTATTGTTAGGTCAGCTAGGATTACATTGTGGCCCCATGGACTCCTATATATAGAAAGGAGGTTTTTTCATTTGGATCATCCAAGAATTGTTCATTTATGTAATGTATTGGAGGTTTCCCCCTCGAAGTGGTTGATTTCTAAGGCGTTGATCTCTCTTTTATTCTATTTTTGGAGTTGGTTTCACAACATGGAAAGACTAATGAAGTGTCTATGACCTATAATAAACATGATTAAGTGAATTTCTCATCAAATGAATGATCTAACCTAATGAGAAAAGGTGAAGCTTATGATGACCCTATTCATCAAACAATTAAAAATTTATGTGTGATAACATGTTGAATGACCATGTGTGTGGAGAAAAGTGTGCATTTTGTGTGAGGATATATTGTTGATTTTCTGAAGCAGTTTGCAGATGTTGCAGCAATTAGTTGAAGTATCCTTTAGCCATCGTATTTGTGTAGTGAATTTAATATGAAGTGTGGATTGGAGTAATGTTGTGAGGAGATTGTTTTGAATATTGTGGTGTATTTGGAGATTGGATATTTTATTTTTTTTGTGCTTTGATGCTATGTCGTTGCAGTGATCATGTTGAGCAGTTCTCGGTTCTAGTCTGAAACATTTTGAAACGAGAACCACATATAGGAGTGGAGTTGGGTGATTCAGGTGAAATAAATATAAGTGAGAATATTTTCTCAATCCAATGTTGGTTGGATAGTTCGATAGAAACTGGGTGAGGCTCATTGGTCGTGGTGGCTTCTGGTAGATTGGAGTATGTAGAGTTGATTGATAGTTCAGGAGTAATTGGGCGAGGATCGTTGATCGTGGTGGCTTTCAACAAATGGTAGTTTGTATATCTGAATGATAAACATTCTCCATTTGATAGTATCCATATTTATATCTCTATGTAAATAATTTTTTGATATAATATAATGTGGTTTTTTCCTTGCAGAGGGTTTTCTACCATAAATATATGTATCCATTGTGTTGATTGTTTTCATGGTTTCTAGTTTATGTTTGATGCTCTAATCTTTGATTATGTGTTTCAGTTTATGCATGGTTAAAGAATAATTAATTGGAGAAAGGTTTATAAGTGTTCATACTACTAATTCACTCCCCCCCCCTCAGTAGTGATCTAGTTTCCAATAATCGGTATCAAAGCGGGGCTCTGGGGTGCATCTTGATCGCTAGAGAGTGGATCTTGGAAATTTTGGCATAATTTTTTCAAATTTTCCGAAATGGATCAACAAGGTATTCCAGTACTTCATGAAGGTAAATTTGCAACTTGGAGAGTGAATTTGGATTCATATTTTTTATCTATTGATGAAGATATTTTCCTATAAGTTGAGTATGGAATTAAATATGAATATAATGATTTGGCTAAAAAGATTATTTTGAATAGCATTTCAAAATCTGATAGCATGTATGTCAAGTATTATGAGACTTCCAAATAAATGTTGGATAGGTTGAAAAATTTGTATCTTGGAGGAAAATTGCATTTTTCAGAAATGGAGAAAAATGCAAAGGATTCTACTTTTATTGCAGTAATTAATCAATCCTCCTCACAAAAAGATGAAATAATTAATTATATCAATGAGAGATTGAGCATCAATATTAAAGAGGAATCAAAGATAATGGCTTTGGAAGTAGAAATTAAAAATTCATGGTTGAAAATAAAGATCTACGGATGTTGTTGAAAATTAGTTAGTCCGCCGGTTAGCCCTCGTCCTACTAAGGATGGCTCGCCTGACGTTAGGAAGGTGAGGTGTGATTTGATGAAAATGACTATGTACAAAAAGAAGAAATTTCAGATCTAAAAATTCAGCTAGAAGAGGGGAGAAAATTTGAAATTGAAATGAGGAAGTAGTACAATGTGTTGGAGGGTGAGTTTCATAAATTGAATGTGTAACTACCCTCCTCCCACATGTACCAAAGTAACCGGATATTATTCAAATCCCCAAGTATAATTAAGGAAGTGGAACCAACAAACCAACACTTTGCAAACCTCCCTCGGGTGCTACAAGACCCCCAGAAGCTAATCCACCACTCCAAGTGCACAACCCCTAAGTTAGCCTATCCTTTCATTGAATTAAGCCACGAATTTCTCCCATAACAAGGCATGAATGCAATGGGAGCCCTCTATTCGTTCTCACAATGCCTGCAAGGGAAAGACTACAATTTTTTTTCAACTAGTGTTGTGCCATAGACCACGAGATTTAAGCCACTTTTTAGGCTAGTCTCCAAACCACTACCTAAAAATTGATGAGACTTTCCAAGACAATAAATGACACCAAGAAAAAGTCTCTAACACAAAACTTAATCAAGGAATTTACCTAACCAATCCCAACCATGACAGTCATTTCATCAAACATATCACAAATATGCAATCTACGAGTCTTAACAACAAATTTGAGCATAGGGGTCTCATACTTTTCTGAGAATCACTGAGAAGCATTGATGTATTATCACATTAGTTTCAGTATCATCTACTGGGTCATATATTCAATAACCAATCACATATTCATCAAACATGTCAAGATCCATAACTAGTATACATCATATAACCAACATATATCCAACATATAAACCATGGAAATTCAACCATAATGTCACCATCATAATCAATACATATTCTCATAGATCACAATAGAAAATACCTCTTATTAATATATGAGAGTGCCAACCAAGTCAGGGACTTCCACGTAGCACCCGACCATAGACTAGGCTGAACCAAATCTTTCTTTCAACCAGTCACCCCAGTGCCATATTCCAAGCATGAATGTGGGATCTCATGAAACACATCAAGCACAACCAAAACAGGGCTTCCAAAGGCCAACCATG
Organism: Pinus albicaulis; assembly: GCA_034641835.2. NCBI lineage: Eukaryota > Viridiplantae > Streptophyta > Pinopsida > Pinales > Pinaceae > Pinus > Pinus albicaulis. Next base: position 1,602,319,029 of record CM076582.1, read on the forward strand.
ATCTGAATTTATGCGGGAACGCAATAATATACAGAAATAAACATAAGCACAAATATGCAGCGGAATTAAAACTCTATTTCATTAAAATAAAATGACTGAAATATGTTTACAGACAAAATGGAAATAAATTAGCTAAGGCGATGGTAGCTTATCTCTGAGAAGAGATGTGGTAGCTACATGCTTCTGAACTGTGTTACAATGAGGCTCAAAGGCCTATTTATTGTTGAGAAACAATGGTAAACCCTAAACATCCAAAAACCTAACCCTAGGAGATGAAGCGCCAAAACTGTGGGCCCCGTTTGGGTAAATTAGTACATCAATCTTCCCGGGGACGTAACTTTGGCATATGATCTTCGTTTGACGAGATCAATACCTCGTTAGAAATATCTATCCGAGGACTACAGCTTTTGAGAAGGAAACATTGGTCTATGACCCATTTTTCTCCTGGTTTTCCCAAAAAAATGTCGTGTGGGGCCTCAAAACGGCTCCGAAATTTTAGGACTCGAAAACTGCTAAAAATAGTAAGTTGTGCTAAAACTGAAAAACTGAAAGAATCGATGGTGGGGGTCCTGTTGAACACTCTGTGTCAACAACCCCATAGCAGTACACCTCCATTTTTTCAAATGGGACTTATCATGTTCGAGGTGTTCTCGCCATTCAGATTTCATCATCAGTCGACAATTTTATAAAAGATGTAAAACAATTTTGCATGTCTATAATGTAAATTATATTAGTAAGACCATCATGTATGTAACAACCTAAGTAATCCTAGTATTTTGGTGACGATTTCTATCCTAGGAGGTTTTTCATCTCACTGATTTATTTGTGTTTTTTGACACAAATGATCGGTAAAGTTTTTCCCCTCCAGCCTCACCCCAAAGCTAGGGTGGATTTTGTCGTCAAGATACTAAGTGAGTCCTAGAGTTTTTTATCGAGTCTTTGTAAAGTAATCTGGGACTGATCTTAGCTAATTGGCAAGATCATTTTATTACATATTGTTAGGTCTACCAGATCATATTTTGAGTAGCAGAATTGGGTATATTATTGAGGGTCTATTGTGAACGGGTGTTCCTCTCATGGTTTAATGTATTAATCTTATGTAAAGAGGGTTGAAAAATAATTAATCCCCTCATAAGTCAATTAATTAAATTTTCTGGCCAAATTAAATTAAAAATCCTAAGCCATAAATTTAATTGATTTTATGTCCTAGGTCAAATTAAATTCTTCAAAGGCAAAATTCATGGGTCTCTAATAAACAAATTTTTAAAGGTCCCAAGCCAAGGGAATATTGAAAATTTTGAGAAATTTTGGACCCTTGGGCCTTGATAGTTAATTCAAAATCAATTTTTTGAGGTAATTAACTACAAAAAATTTATTTTTTAGTTAATTAAAAGGGAATTAATTGAGAAATTGAGAAATTCCTCAAAAAATTATAATTTCGACGGACGAGATTAAAAGATAATCAAATCCTTTTTGATGGTCGAGATTACTTTGATGGGGATCAAGTGAACTAGTCGTTGGATATTTTACCTATAAATTAAAGGTCAGTGTCAATTTGATTGTATCATTCGATCTCTTGATCATGCACTTGCTCTTGAAGCTCTCCTGTAATATTTTCTGGAATAATACAAACGAAGTCATTGGGTTTTATTTTGATGGTGGTGTTCCTCTTCAACATTTTATCGTAAACATGTTCTTTATATTCTGTTGGTGATTATTTTAATGAATTATTGATTAATAGCTCTTGTAGAGTAATCTATTGCACAAGTATCTTGCTTAGGTTACTGGATTTAGGGTAGGAATATTAATTGGATTGAGTTAGTAGCTATCTCTATCTCTTGAAAGTTTTATTTTTATCTTATTTATCTATTGATTTAACAGTTTAACTTAAGTGTGCATAAATCTTTTGGATTTAGAATTGGGCATTTGGGGAAGTCCTCCACTGGACCAACTAACTCCCAAGGAAATAAGATTTGAAGAGCCCTCTGGATCTAATTCCCTCGGCATTTTAAATTCCATTTTTTTCAGGGTTTTTCTAGGGCTTGTGCCTAAATTAAAATTTTATCTTATTTTTATCGAATTTAAAGTTAGATCTGGCTGGTAAGAGCCTTAGATCTCCAGATTTGAGAGCAAATTCAGAATTATGTTCCTCAGATCTGGAAAATCTGCAACTTTTATGCATATTTCTATAATTTTAAGTGTAAATATTTAAAAAATTTATTTTAGTTTTATGATTTCTAACTTGGGATCAGGGTTTCAGTTTATATTTTTTCATATATGTTGGGTTATCTATGTTTCCTTGTTTCTAGTTTTTTGCAGGTGAATTTTTTTTAGGGTTTCTAGAGAAATGTTTTAGATCTGAGTCAGATCTAGGCCCTAGAGGGTAAGATCTGATCTCAAGATCAGGATTTTGCAGAAATATTCAAGTCGAATTTTAAATCTGAATTTATGTGTAAATTTTACTGCTGGACAGAAAGAGAAACTTGAAATTTTCTTTTATGCACTATCAATGCTAGTGTTTTCCTGGCTACCCTCATTTATTGTTGTGTTTCTCCTATATGCTGCCATCTCTTTCCTTCTACTGCGTGAGCTTCCCATTTACATTGCCTGCACCCTCTTCTACATTGTCATTATTTCATTATTGTTGTACGTTGTTGACATCCCTCACTCATTCCTCTGTTTTTTATCTCTTTGTCAACAACCCTGCAAATTGCATCAAAGCTGCCCATTTCCTCTTCTCCTCGCTCTCCTTTCACATTTCCTCTACCCTTGCTCCATCGTTTTTCCTTGCCTACGTCCTCCAGCTCCTTCAATTTGCTGCTTCATTTCCTCTGTCTAAGCCCTCTTATGCTCACTGCCCAACGCATTTTCCCTCCTCTCTGCGTTGCTACCAATCCCTGCTCACCCTATTGTGTCTTCTTCTCCCGCAACCTACACGCACTACATTATCTTTTCATCCTCGCTGATCCTTTCTTCATCCACGCTCATGTTCACAACTCCTCTTTCCCATCTGCAAACTCTCACGATTTTTGTCCCTTGCTACCTATTGTCGTCCCCTTTCTTTTCACCGTCATCAGCTACCCCATGCTCCCACTCCCTTAACCTGACTTGCGTACGCACAAGCCTAAGCCTATGCTCAAGAAATCAATAAAATTTTACAAGTATTCACGAATTTTTTTTATGAGGTTCGAATTAAATTTGGTTTTGGGCATTCATTTAATTAATCTTTTAGATTTCTCATTTTATTTTCTAATGATTTGAAACATTCAAAAAATCAAAAGGCTTTTATTTTATTATATATATATATATATATATATATTATTTTTTTAATTTTTATAAAAAAAATTTTAACATTTCAAATTTTGATTTTAATTTTATTAATTTTATAAAATATTCAAAAAATTCAATCCTAACTTTAAAAAAGTTTTAAAATCAAAGATTTATTTTTTAACTTTAGTCTATAGTTCAATTTTTTTAATTCTTTTTTGTATATAAAATTTTGGAATTATAAATTTTGGGACATTAGGGATTTGATCTTGGAAAAAATATTTAATTGTGGAATAATTCATATTGCAGACATGATTTAATTTTTAAAATATCCTAAGTTTAACTATCAGAGAAAAAATAATTTTTGGATTTGCATTATCTTTGAATATCATCTAATCCATAAAGTGTTTAACAAATTGTTTTATTAGCATCGACATTTCATGGTACATCTTGATGAATAATTTTTTATATTTAAATGCTAATTATTTTCTTATTTTTCAGTTGGGTTTGATAATCATTGGCATCTGAGTTTTGGAACGTTATCTATCGATTAAAATTGTGTGATTAAGTCTTGTTTCATTTACTTGAATTTGGACACCTATTGAATATTAATGTTTGGAAAATTATTTCAATTAAGTGTGATTGATATCTTATTATTGTGGACCTATGATGAATGGTATATCTTTTAATTGAGTAATCTTGTGGCATATTCATAATTGGTACTCTCGCTTAAGTACTTAGTGTTTAGATCAGATTATTTATAACCTAAGTGATTTAGGCTTTTAACATCACCTTTCATCTTCAAAGTTTGTTTCATCTCGCCCCTTCAAATCATTTTCCTTGCATTGCATAGCAGCAATTTCTCGTCAAGTACTTGGTTGTAATTTCCTTAGCATGATAGTTGACTTCATAAGGCACTGGTATCAGTCTTTTAAATTCAATCAAATCCTTTAATCTTGCTAGATATTTTACAAGTATTTGGTCGTTTAACTGTGTCTCTCGAACTGGTTGGTTCCCAACTATTTCTCCTTCATTCCATTTCCACAGGGTCTACCCCCCTTAGTCTGTTATAAGGAGACAAATTAAATAGATAGATTGGGGATCAGGGTGAAAACCCCAAATATGAGCCGTTGTCATGGTGCCTAGACATTCTGTGTGAAAATAGGTCCAAATGGGATAGGTGGGTGGCCACCAATATCCACCTGGATCAAACCACATCAACCCTCAACCAGTGATTCCACCTCATGGTCAAACATCACTAACCATCACCAGATCGGTCTCTACCAAAGTTATCTAGGGCTCTAGAGTGTTTGTTCCAACCGGGCTTCCACGACTAGTAACTCGACCCACAATTTTCGTCGGGCTTCTAGAGCGTTTTTCCAACCATGGATTCCAAGACTAGTAACTCAACCCACAAAGGGATTACATATTGTTTGTCCAACTAAGGATTCCAGGACAAGTAACTCAACCCAAGATGCTACAGGGATTCCAGAGCATTTCCAACCAAGGCTTCCAAGAATTAGTAACTCAACCCACAGCCTAAGGTGCATAAGAACCAACAAAAAAAAATTTAACACCCACAACACCATGGCGATCTATGAAATGGAAAAGCTAGGAAAAAAAATTGTCAATCTAGTCAATCCTCCATGTCAATGGCATATCATAACCAAGAAACCACATGCATGTCAAAACTAGCAAGTAAATCATACATGCAACTCTGTACTTGCAAGAAAAAACTGTTGTAGTTGTTGATCCCAATGTCCTCTTATGCTTTCTTGCTTCTCCTTTGCCTTCTTGCTCCAAATCTGAAGTATGCCACACTCCACCAAGAGTGCTCCAAGAAAACTCTAATTGTACAAGAGTATGAGGGAGAAAGAAGAGAATGAGAGCTCCAAAACTGAACTGGCAAAAGTCTAAGAAAAATCTTGCCAATTGATCCTCAGAAGCCTTTTTATTAATGAAGCCTTAGTTTTCTTCATTTTCAATTATTTTCCTTCAATTTCCTCCTCACATGCAACTTGTGACCTTTCAACTTTCTTTTCTCCTAATTTCCATTATCTTCATAAATAAGATATGAATTAATGTATCTTTTCCTTTTCAAATCCTTTTCCATTTCCTTAGCCATAATAAACCAAATGAACACTCACTATGATGTCTTTCCCACCATTCAACTTGGAATACGTGTCCCGTGACCTTGGTCTTATTTTCTTTTACATGGATTTTTAACAAAGGATGTTATAGAACCCTCCCCCTTGGGGGAACATTGTCCTCAGTGTTCAATGACACCTACAACTAGCACTACTATTGAAAACAAAAATTAATTTCCCAATGGATTTTTATAACACATCTCGATGCAGTATATTTACAATGATCAACCTATTGAAAACACAACAACATACCCTACTTACTGGAGCTTTATAACACGGCTCATTATGGTATTTACAATAACAACCACATTTTCTCAACCATCAAATAACCATACTGTCTATGGATCTTTATAAATCCATCTCGATACGGCATTTACAATAATATACAAATATGCACATTTTATCTAAACAACAAATAAAAGGATACGATGCTCGTATTAATCAACAAGGGAATCCAGAGACTAACACCTCCACCCTCAAAGTAGTAGTAGGATTCACGTTTTTCCCAGGAAGTCCAAAATCCACTACCAAAGTCAAACTGCATCCAATGTCTAGTGCTACAATCCTGCGCCACTTGTTCCCTCAGCAAACAGTTATTGTCTCATTGTTTCAGGGCACACTCTTAGTGTGCACCTGATTCCATCTAATAATGTTAATCACCATAAAAAAATACATCCCCAGTCTCCCCTTCTCTACTACATAGTCACTCGGGAAATCTGGTCACCCCCTTCCATGCAGTCACACACCTTCCAAGTTTTATGGGCATCCCCTTCTCTGCTACAGAGTCCCTCGGGAGACCCCTCCCTTGGCAAGGTTTCATCACATCGAAAGTTCCAAAAAACAAGAAATATCCTTGCCTCAAAAATATCATACCGGTTATAGAATGCTCATGGAAATCAGTGGACATTATTGGGTACTAGTGTCCCACAATAGCCCTACTCCTAAAGTGCTTTACCAGCATATTGTTGCATGATCCAATCCTTTTTGTTGTTGTTAATTATTGCAGTTGACATCAACCACCCAACTGAGAATTTCCATGCTTTCCTATACCAAACACATAACTTCCATTAGATTCAAAATAATTTGAAATAAATTCATATCATACCTCATTGTTAGCGCGTCAATAAGGTACAAATGTAATCCTATTTACTTCCTGTCACAACAAGTCAAACTAGTTATTTGATCAAATCATCATGTATAAGCATATCATATCTAATTAGCTAAAAACAAAACTATCATAAATCACATGTAAACATCATAAAATAGAATCACAGATCACATGCATAACTAATATGAAAATAAAATATTGATAATTATCCTTTAATCGAGCCTTAGCTTCTACCTTTATCTTTTTTCCTTTCTGTAGACACACCATATTGGTTGCCACACCCGACAAACACCCAGTGTCTTTTCTTATCTACAATCATGTACACATACACATAGTGTGCATCACATGCATACACCCACACACGACGTATAACACCACAAAATACATGCATCTACACCCAGCATGCAACACAACACATACAACTACACCTGGTGTACAACACAATACATACACCTACACCCGGTGTATGACACAACACATATACCAATACCCAGTGTACAACACAAAACATATACATACACAGAGTACAACACAATGAATACACATGTCACAATACCACGACTAATCAATGCACATACACAGTACCACACGTATACAAAACAACATGTACAACATGCACACAATACCACATGTGCACAACACAACTTGTACGACATGCACACACTACCACATGTACAACAGTACCATATGTACAACATGTAAACAATACCACCAATAAATAGCACCACCTGCACAACATGTACATGACACCACATGTACACAGCACCACCTACACAATGTGTACACAGCACCACATGTACACAACGCCACCTACACAACGTGTACACAACACCACATGCATGAAATGTACATAACACTACATATACATAGCACCACATGCACGACATATACACAACATCACTTGCACACAATACCCCATGTACACACCACCACATGCACGCAGTACCACATTTACAATCATACACACAACACCACATGTACATAGCACCATATGTACAATATGCACACCATGCCATATGTACATAATATTGCATATGCAACATGCATAAAGCACCATATGTATGTAGCACCGTATGTCCAACATGCGCACAACACCATATGTACATAGCACCGCATAGCCAACATGCGCACAATACCATCTATACCCAGCACTGCATAGACAACATGTGCACAACACCATCTATATATAGTATTGCATAAAAAACATGTACACAACACCATCTGTACATAGCATTTCATAAACATGTACACAATACCATCTATACATAGCACTACATAAACATGTACACAACATCATATATACACAACATTGCATGCACGCATCATCACATGTGTGACAGGTAAAACATACATACAACAGTGATATTGCACATCCATAGACCACACATTGACTCTACCAAGCAACCTTGCTTCTAGTGCCTTTCCACTATCCATGCGTGTCCCTGAATGTCACAGATCACACTACTTTCACTTCGTTGATGTACCCCTCAGCATTACATGTCCATAACATAAACATAGGAATAGTACAAGCATATCGTTCATATCCACATGATATTGACCTCATAGATCTGTCAGGGTTACTCTTTCCACTTCATTCCTCATAATACCAGGAACCTCTTCATGTCATTCACATACATAATATTTGACAACCCTGTCAGGAAATGAGATACATACATACATACATACATACATACACACACCTATATAAACATTAACATAAAAAAATCATGATCCCGTCAAACAGAGACATACACACATGCATATATACATATATAGACATTAGCATAATCATGATCATGACATAATTTCCAAATATCGTAAGGTCTAGGTTAAAAGAACTTCCTTTATCCATGCATAACATGCACAATATTGAGAACAATATTTCCCAACATAGACAAGGCCTATGACACCTCAAATCCATTTTCTTTACATTTCTTGCTACCTTTCTCATGATTTTCCTACCACCATCCATTTACACTAATGGACTCAACCAATCCAACCAAATTTCATACTCTTACCTTTAGTTTCCCTTATACATGCATTGGCTTCATCTAAGTATTACATTACCTGTTGGGTTTCATTTAGCTCTTCTTGAGCTTCGTTAACTTTCCTCTTTCCCAAACCAACTCCCAAGACTCTCAAAACATAAAAGGCAAGAACAAGAAACAAACAATAAGAATACCATGAAAAAACAAAAGAAATACAACACCGCAACAAAGTGATATGGCCATACACTAGACATTGAAAAAAAATTGCAAATCAAGCAAAAAAAATCACAAAAGACCAAAACCATAAAACTAGAAACAAACACCATCGCTCAATTCCCATGGGTTCTCAATGTTGCCAAGGGTAATCTCAACCCAATCCTTCTTCAATATTTCATAGCAGTCTATTTTGCCATGCAATTCTCTGCATCATACTATTGTAAACACATAATTGTCAGTGCATAAATAAACATAACAACATATCGGTTACCTTACCTTGAGGTTTCAAACACGTTGTCTTGTAACTGAACACATCCATGACATCTCTAAAGGGACTCCAATTCCCTTGACGGATCCAGTTATAAGTAGAAACTAGCTAATATATCTGTCAAATACATATTTATGAATATAGGACATATCCACATGATTTCATACCAAATCAAGGTTAAGAAGACTTTTTGTATGCAAAGCACTCATTCGTTTTGAATTAGGGTTTCCAAACATAGCCAAAGGAATTCTTACCCATTTATTTTCTTTTTCCATTTACCTTGCTACAATTGAGTCTCTATTATGCGTTATCACATTACCCAATTGTTAGTTATATAAACACATAAACCATTACCTTGTCACACTAATGCCAAGCATGTTTCCCTGCAACTGGTCACACATGTTAGCCACATGTTCAAAACATCAAGAAATCATATCTAGTAATCGAAATTAACTTTTACCAAGACTATCAACCATGTCATAATCAGGGAAAATTTTAGGGGCTAATATTTGTAGGAGGGCTAATTTTCCATGCTTTTTCCAAAAAATAGATTCGCCAATTTCCATTTTTTTTCTAAAATAATTTGCCCAAATTTTATAGTACACCATTAATTTACCTTAAAAATAGCCAAAATAATATATCGACTAATATAAAATAATTGCAAATCTAAATATTTATAAAAAAATATCACCATGTTTTTACAATTTGAATATTAGGGACTAGTAAGATTCGCCAAGGTTTCTAAACTTTAAGATAAACTTTCATCCTTAAAATTTTCCCTGGTCATAATCAACAATGAACTCATAGTCATAAATCATAACACTACAACTAGCATGCACTTGCACTCAAGTACATATCAATTGTCTTGGCACATAATGTGTTAGTACAACCATCTTAAAAAAGATCATTCCTTCATGCAATATTATATACACACGCTCATATCATGCAATTAATAAAACCTTCAAACGACTTGCAAACATACCATGTTAAGTAAATCAACTAGATGACATAATCAAACACTCAAACACCAAATAGACGACATAATAAAACTCATACCTTGATGTATCTCAGGGGAGGCTATATTGTCTGCACAATCAATCTAGGTTAGCATGATATAACTTCACAACACATCAACTCAAACATAAATAAGGTCATGATGTCCATAACAGTAACTAGCTAACATGTTCTCATCATAACCTCTTAAATAATTTCCATTCATGCATAACAATTACACCTGCAAATTTAGTCAAATTAGAACGACACAATATCGCAAATATGTCGGCTCATACCGGAATATCGTAACCATAACCATTTGCATAGGCCAATCTAGATTAAAATGATACGTATAGTATTGAGATATTAAATGCAATAACCATAATCATCAAGTTAACTAACATATAACAACAACAAGTTAACATATAACATACTCATCAACAACATATAACATAATCCTCAAGTTAACTATCATATAAAATTATTGAAGAGCTCTCTAGACTATCCATAGTGTTATAAAACATTTGTCAATGATTCGAATCCCAATGGGGATCCATCTTTAGGATAGGTTGTTGAATGAAAGAATGAAAGAAGGAATTAGGTCAGGGTTACTAGTGAAAAGAGAAATTAAAAAGAGCCGACAAGAACAGATTAATAATATTTAATATTCTATTTAATATTGTTATTTTAATTTTAATAAAATTATTTCTAAGAATTTAATAATTTATTTTAATTAATAAGTTTATTAATTATTTAATTTAATTTTCTAAGTAATGATACTATTTAATTATTAATAATAATTAGAATTAGTATAATTAACTAATTGATTAATTTCTATATTGTGTTGGTTAGGAATAATTAAATAATATTTAATAATATTTAATAATAAATAAATATTATTATTTATAATAATAATTGGAATAAATTTTGCGTTCATAAATTTTATTATTATTTTTAATAATTAATCTCTTAATTAATTTCAGATTTTAGAACTATTACTTAAGAATATTTCAATATAATATCACAATATTTGCAATAACCCTAAGTTATTATTAATCGAAATAATATTACTAATTAATTATTAATAAAATAGAGATTTAATAAAATTAATACAAATAAAATAATTATTTATTAATTAATATTAATATTTATTTATCAAAAAAAATATTTTTTCTTTTCTTTTCTTTTTTCTAAGTTAAGACTAATCCTACACCCACGGGTTTCGAACTGGTGACCTTGCAGAACGGAGTGCCTTAACAGCGCACCCCTTCACCGACTATTCTACGCCTCGTGGGCTATCAAAAAAAATATTAATAATATTTAAAATAATTATTTATTTTGTTTAAAAAAATGGTTAAGTTATTAAGAAATCAAAAATATATTAAAAGATACTAATTAATATTTATTTTATTTCTTAAAGCATGAGATACTAATAATAATTATAATTATTAATTAGTTAATTTTTATTAATTGTAAATAAAAATTAATTAATTAATTAATTAGTTAATTAATTAATATGGATAATTATTAAAAGTAAATAATTAAATCATTTTAAAGAAAATAGAATTATTGCTAGATCTAAAAAAGTCCAAACTCTAGAATTTAATAGAAGAGAAACAAACCTGAGATACTATACCTAGGAGGCTGACGAACTGGAGGAACAAATTTGTCATATTGGAGGTCACCAACTGTCACTGATTTCACATCATCCATCCCTATTGAGGCTATGAGGATGTTTTATAATCTCAAGTGCCTCTCTAATTTTCCATCTTTGATAGTGTTCCTCTTTGGCAATGATTGTGGCATTCTCTAGATGCATATGAAGTTTAGTTTTCGAGGAGTGTTCAGTGAGGGCTGAGGTGCAAGATCTCTCATTATTAATATCGGTGCCATGTTCCTTAAGTCGTATGTGCAGCGAACATTTGGTTTCACCAATATAATTTTTCCCACACGAACAATCAATCTTGTAAACTTCTTTAAATTTTTTGTGACTTGTACTATCTTTAACTATCCACATTCTTTTTCTTATTGTTCCTACTTTTGAAAATTGTGCGAATATGTCCTTCCACCCCAAAACCTTGGTGATTATATCATATTTTATCAGTAACACCCTTGATTTATGGTAGAAAAACTCTACCACAATTTTCCTAAGGCCCCTTGTGCTTCTCGAAAACGACCGAACCCTCAGCTCTATTTATGGATTTTATGATATCTTCTCTTTATAACCTATACCCCTAAACATAGACATCAAGTGATTAAGTTCCTCTTTAATGTGCTACACATCATATATCCTCAGGGCTCTTACAACAAGAGCATTAAGGAAACCAAACTTTTGAGCCAGATGATGGTAAGACTCAGCACGAAGATAGCTGTCAATATGAGTTTTCTTTCTAAAAAAGACATCTAAAAAAAGAATTCACATGTTTTCTTCAACCTCCATAGTAAACTTAATTTCTGAGGAAATGGAGTTAAGGTAATTAAAAAATCTCTCAACATTGTCCTTCTCATGAGTCCACTTTATGTTGGTTTTGTCTACAAATATTTTCCACCAAGATGGTTTTAAGGGAGAGGAGGCAAGTGAATTCTTCTCAAAGTGCTCCATATATAAGTTGGTGACAATAGGTGAGAGTGGTGATCCCATTGCGACACCTGATATCTTCTCATAGTATTCTCCTTGGAAGCTAAAAAAGTGGATCGTAAACAAATCTTTGCAAGCTTAGCTGTTTCTAGATCAGTAACTTCTTTAACGACATGAACCGCCTCATCTAAAGGAACCTTGGTAAATAATTACTGTTGAGCTGCAGTTTTGCCCAAATTTTCACGATATTTATCACGTCAATACAGCTTGTACCTAGTGTTTTAATCATTAGTTATCCATTATGTTGTTAATTAGAGGAATTTAGAGATGATAGTTGTTAGTCTATGAATTCTTCTTATTATTTAAATAGATGAGTGTTTGTATGTAAATTTTATTAATAGATGTCTTCTTGGTAGCAGGTGAATAAGTCTAGTGCGGAATTTCATTTAAGCACGGATCCATGCACAAGAGCATAAATATATGTTTCACCAAGAAATATGTTATGCTGTGAATTACCTTCTAGAAGATAAACCTTCTCCATTGAGTTCTGCAGTATAGCACAATGAAGCAGGGAAGATTCTGAATGGAACATGATACCTTATTGCCAGAAAATGCATAAAAGCAGCAACTGGGTAGTTGAGTACAAGATTGTTGTAGGTGAAAATATCAATTTTTTGATCAAATGGAGCAGAATCTCTAAATTCTGAGACGTTGGTTTTGTTTAGAGTACCATGTTTCATACAACCTAGAAACCGTTTGGCAAAATTCGACTTCGTGAATGAATTATCATCGGGGGAATATTCCACTAAGAGCCATGTTCTAAACCCTTTGCCTCATTTCAAGATGAGATTTCTAACATCAGCAGCACCAAAAAAATATAATTAACTGGCCTTCTTGAAATGCAATCAATTACCAACAACTTCAATCAGCTTTCCAGGTGTATTGCAAAAAAGAGGTTTTTCGGTGGCAACGAGATAATAATGCAAATCTCCCAGGGGAGATAAGCCTTTGCGCTGGCTTGGCCATGTGGGTGAATTCATTGCGCTTTTTCTAGAGGACAACACTTCTTTGAACTCTTTTTCTACACACATCAATTATACATAGTCTTTATAGTGTTCTTAGCGTTACATGTGGGAGACTATCTATTCGCCACAGTAGCAAGAGGGATCTTTTTCTTTATAGTTGGCCGATTTCTTAGATTCTATTAATCTCGAAGAGATGTTGATTTTTTTTCAGCAAAGTATCTTCCATGTGGAAAAATCAAATTGGTTATATCAAATCCACCAATTTTGTGCTACAATTCGCTGAGTTTTGACTTTATCCAAATAAGAAATTTATCTTGGCTACAATGGCATCCTTTTAGTGTGTCATCTAGCCCATATGATGGTAGACATCATTTATCAATTTTTATCAAACCTCTTGGGAAATGGACACATGAACTGAAAAATATTGTTTCAATGATCGGAGAACAAACTCAACAACAGTTGGCAGTTCGATGTCCTTTTAAATTGAATCCTTCAGTTGAAGGTCCCTATGGGCATGAGGTATATTATCACTTAAGTTATGGTAATCTGATTCTAGTTACTGGTGGCATTGGAATTTCACCATTTGTGGCTATCTTGCAAGACCTTCTTCATCATATTGAACAGGGCCAGTTTTGTTTACCAAGAAACATATTGCTGATTTGGGTAGTCAAAAAATCAAGGAAGCATGTACACATTAGTAACAACATATTTATTGACTACATATTTACAATCAGTTGGAAGTGGCCGCATATTTTGATTGCCCCATGCAAATAAATACAGGTTTTGGAGACAAGGACGTGGACTTGAAGCTTTCAAACCCTCTTCATCTTCAGCCAATCTTAGGAGATGATCGATTCAAAAAGTCTCGCATTGTTCTTCTTCATTCATCCTATATCTACCCAAATGAAGCATCCATTGCTGAGGGCAATCGTTGATGAAAGGACGGCTTCTCCTTATTCTGTGAACTTGTGTTCGAGCATTTAGTGCGAGTGTTCGAGAATGGAGAACTAGAGGTTATCCACAACAACTCCAGCTTGAAGGAATTATCCCAATACTGCACAATATTGCCCCCTATCATTCAGGACCATGTCACTACGAATCTCTATTTATGATTGGCCATATTAACGCTTGTGAAATAGTGAATTTGAATTTGCATTCAATGCATGCAACTACGTAGCTCTTGTCACACAAACATCTAGAACCAACAACGCACGTGAATGACGGGTTGTAGGCACCATATCTTGCATCATCCGCTAGATGTGTGGTGACAAATAACGCCTTGCTTCCACCAGCTATACGAAGTTTAAATTTCCTCCAGAACCCAAGATTGCACCTTCCAACAACAACAACGTCCCATGAAAAGAGGAGTGATTTCCTAATTCGACATTCTGTTTCAAAAAACTAATTATTATTCTGGAAAATTGTTAAAACCAATTATCTTCTATATTTTCATTGGTTGATTGAAGCCCCAATGTGTAAATCCGGTATATATATAAGTTGTCATGATCAAACGAAGGGACAGATAGTTCGTCCAGCAATTTGTTAGGTCCCTATATTACTAGTATAGTCCCTTATTGTTGTTAGTGTAACCCCCTTATTGTTATTATTGTACCCTTGTAACCCCCATTTTGTTATTATTGTGCCCTTAAATTATTATTGTTAGGGCGGCTAGGATTACATTGTGGCCCACTAGGATTACATTATGGCCCCATGGACTCCTATATATAGAAAGGAGGTTTTGTAAATTGTATCATCCAAGAATTTTTCATTTATGCTCACTACTACATTTCATAAATTCCGAACTTGCTTCCGACGCTTTTGACCAAATGTCGGAAATTTTCCCAAATTTTTTCCATCCCGCCCGAAACCGTCGCTATACCGACGTCTATAGAAAAGTGTCGTAATACCGATACTTAAACTAGTGTCGCAATTACGACGTTTAAAGGAAGACGTCGCAATTGCGACACCATGGCCCAAAGCGTCGCTATTGAGACGACTCTAAACGTCGCAACTGCGACACAATATCTAGGTGTCGCCATTGCGACGTTTGGAGGCACCGTTCTAATAGCGACGCCTTTTCCTCCATCGGTATAGCGACAGTTATTTTCGTGCTACATAAAAATACCAAACTTATATGGGCCCTACATAAAAATTCGAAACTTATATGCGCGCTACATAAAAATGTTTCGTATTTGTCGCAATAGCTACGTTTGATATCACGCGCACATTCGCTCTCTGTTCTTGCAGAACAGCATTTTCCCTCAGCATTCGCGCTCAGCTCTTGCAGAACAGCATTTTCCCTCAGCATTCGCCCTCAGCGTTAGCCCTCAGCTCTTGCAGAATAGCATTCGCCCTCAGCTCTTGCAAAATGGTAAGTTCTTACTGCAGGCCCTTCCTCCTATAGTAGGGTTGACTCTATTTGGGTTTTTTTGGTCAATTCCATTGGATTGTGTTAGGCCGTAGGGTTCTCTCTAGATGTCAAGAATCAAGATTCAATACCCTCTATTATCTTCATCACCCAATACAAGATTTAAATTTTTCCCAAAGAAACGCTTATTAATTTGGCAGCCATTATTTCTCCTTGCTTTAAAAACCCTACATTTAAATGAAAACAAGCATTGCATTTCAACTACAAAATCTATTAGTGTTCAAATGTACATGTGTGCTACATTAACATCTGATATCACGCGCGCATTCGC
This sequence comes from Pinus albicaulis, assembly GCA_034641835.2. NCBI lineage: Eukaryota > Viridiplantae > Streptophyta > Pinopsida > Pinales > Pinaceae > Pinus > Pinus albicaulis. Next base: position 1,602,335,318 of record CM076582.1, read on the forward strand.
CCTCCGCTCTTGCAGAACACCATTCGCCTCGCATTCGCCTCCCCGCCTCATAACAAAGATTCGTCAAAGATTCGCCCGAGCTCTCGTTAACAAAGATTCGCCCTCAAGATTCGCCCTGAGCTCTTTGCAGAACAACATCTTCGCTTCGGATTCGCCCAAATTTCTTTCGTATCAAAGATTCGCCCGTATCTTCGCCCTCGCCTTCTAATGTACCTTGCTCCTCGCATTCGCTCACCGTCGCTCCCGCCTTCGTAACAACATTCGCCTCGCCGTTCGCTCAGCTCTTGCAGAACAGCATTCGCCCTCAGCTCTTGAAAAAATGGTAAGTTCTTACTGCAGGCCCTTCCTCCTATAGTAGGGTTGACTCTATTTGGGTTTTTTGGTCAATTCCATTGGATTGTGTTAGGATGTATGGTTCTCTCTAGATGTCAAGAATCAAGATTCAATACCCTCTATTATCTTCATCACCCAATACAAGATTTAAATTTTTCCCAAAGAAACGCTTATTAATTTGGCAGCCATTATTTCTCCCTATTTTAAAAACCCTACATTTAAATGAAAACAAGCATTGCATTTCAACTACAAAAATCTATTATTGTTCAAATGTACATGTGTGCATCACTTGTGTAGGGTATTCCTTTTCCACTTTCACATTATCCAAGAATGTGTGCAGTATAGTTCATATTTTTTTGTGATTTAGATTGTCTTGAAAAAGGAAAGGTAAATTATTTCCCATGGAAAAAGAAGGTTTTCCCTTTTTATAGGTTGTTTGGACTTACGTGGAAAAAATTATGGTATGCCTTTCATATTATGTAGTTTAAATTTGAATTAATAGATTATTCTACATGAAAATATAATTACCTATGTGATGTCCTTCATCACTAATTAAAATTATAGGGTTTCAATTTCCTAGACTCTAACTCATCTGATGCTAAATTCTATGTTCTCATTGGTGGATCACTCTTCCATTGATTTCCTTTCCCTCTGGATCTTGTCATACTTTAAAAGTCATCAATGATACATATATTATTTCAGGTATCCCAAAAGGCTTTATAGTAGAACATATTGTGAAGTTTTTTTGACACCTGAGGATTCTTTTTAGAACTGCAACGTGGTCTATGCTATCGAGTTATATATCAAGCAACTTGTCCTTAATAACCACACTATGAGGTAGGTTCAACCAGTTTGAACTTGTTGGGACATATCATATGAAGTTGTGTGATGAGTCCATATCACAGGTCTATTATGGTGAAAAAAGTGAAGACATGTAATGATAGTTATTATGTTAACATTACTAGAAACATTTTTGAAATTATCCATGCTATCAAGATGTCAAAATTCCAGGCATTAGGTGTCAATACTCGTAGCTAATAGATAATAATAATAATATAAAAGAATCACAACTTTATTCTTGAAATATGATTGTTACACATTGGTAACCTAGTTCATGAGTTACTATCACCCAAATACTGCAAAACAAACTTAAAATATAAATTAAACCAACATGAGAATCCAACTAAGGGTTTCTCGACAAAATCATGCCATGACCTGGCATTTTGAAACCCAAATTTGAATCCATCATAAGCAATACAATGCAAACTCAGATGGATTTTCAATGCATGTTTGCATGCTACACTTATTCTCTGTCTAGATATCATTTTTTAAATGGAACCATTAGTCAAGCCCATAGTCCTTTTTATGTGAAAAATTTCAGCTCTATTTGAGCTCTTTTTTGCTCCACCACCTCCATAAACTAGTGTTACACGGGGTCTCGCCCCCCCACCTAGGGGTCTAGATTCCTCGCCCCCTCGCGCTCCGGGGTCTTGGGGACTTCTAGGGGATGTTTCCCTCACGCCCCCTCACGTCCCCTCACCGCCCCTTTTAGTTTATGGTTTCATGTTAAAAGTTGATGTGCCACTTAGCATATTTGAGAATCCAAGTGATTCTGATTCAGATGGTGACATGGTTGATCTTGATATATTCGTGCAGAAGTTGGATGCAGAGACTAGTGGGGCAATAACTTGAGCATTTATGCTCATTTATCAGTATGATGATATCATTTGATATTCATATGTTATGTTTTATGTTTTATGTTTCAGACATAACTTATTTGCGTTTAAGTTTTATGTTTCAGACTTGAGTTGTAAACTTCAGTTTAAACTCTATTTTGAATCTCGATATAATATGTCATATGATATCTTAAACTTTATTTTCATTGTACATTGTTAGTAGTTACATTAATGATTATATAGTTACAAACTTACAAACTTACATGCATGATTGTATGATGTATGTTTTAACTTTTAACTTTTAAATTTGTTTCAATTATATGATTCATCATTCATCGATTTGTAATATTATCATTTATGATTTATCTTTCATGATGAAAGTGTATGATGACTGTATATACATTCCTTGAAAAAATATAGTTACATTTTAAATATTAAATTTTATAATTTTTATGACCCCGACGTCCCCCCACGTTTCCCGAAAATTGGTAGGGAGCTTTTGCATAGGCCGCTCCCGCGCTCCCTCGTCCCCTCGCTCCCACCTCCAGGGGACTTGGTGGAACATTGCCATAAACATATGCAAACATATATCATGATCTTGGAATTCCATTACATATGTATGTGCCAATGTTCCATAATCTTGCCCCATCATCAATTTAAGAAATTTCCATTGACTATCAAATTATGGAGGGGGGGAACTTTTTGCTGCAACATTTGGCTCAAAATCGGGGACCATCTTCGTATGAGGTGAATGAGAACTATAGATATTTGAAGAAGTAGATTAGTGCCTTTTCCTCTGGCCATGGAGTCATATACAGTCATCCATAACAAAAATTTGTCTTTGCTCATTCTCACCTTGAAAGTTGCAAAAAATCATGCCCTAATTGAAACGACACTAAATTTGAAAGATATAATAAAAATGCAAGCTAGAAGTGCCCTATTAATACAAAGGGAAAACCTTCCTACCTACCCTAACCGAGATAAATTTTGATTGAATAGGAAACATGATATTTCCTATGGAGTTGATCCAACAACTTGTTAAATGTATGGGACTAAATCATGCATTTGATTTCCAAGGAAACATGCGCATGAAGAGAAAAAGTGCAGAATTAATGGAAAATACATACATGCCACTTATAAAAACTACACCGAAAGGTCAAAAAATACTTAAGGCCTTAACTTAATTTGAATCCAAAAATGACAAAACAGGATTAGTGAAAACACGAGAGTGGTGTGGGTGAACAACATAAATAAAAAGTGAAGATACCTTACCCCAAGATGCCTTTGTCACCGTTGTATGAAAACATGTTTTCCTTTCCCTTTATACATGCAAGTGAATGCATTATAGGTATGGTGTTTTCCCAGAATAGGAGAAGCCTACTTAAATATATCATTTGTGGATTGAATGTTTGGGTGCCTTAATGTGCAATGACATGTTTCCAAAACTGAATTCAATGCAAGGCATATTTGAAACTCTAACTCTGTCTTCCGGTGTCTTATTAGAAATTATTTCAGTTTTCATTTTGTGTTTTCAAGTTAGATATTGTTTTCAAGTTTTTACATTTATAATTTTATTGCAATGTGGCAGACTGATCAGAGCAGTGCAAGAACAACCCCGAGACAGGATGATCGTGGAAAGAGGCCAGCGGAAGAACATGTAAAGTGCCAGCATTGCTCTATCTTTAGGTATTTTAGTTATTTACATAATTGAAATAATATTAATTTTGTTCAAATATGCACACACCTAGCCATGGTACGCCTGATGATTCCCTCTTTGAGGAAGAGCTTTTTTCATCCCTATCTCCAGTGTTGTTGTTGCAAAAAAAGGCACGAGATGCAACGTCGGAATTTAATGCTTTGATAGATGCGCCTCAAACACCTGAAACATAAGAGAGGATACAACATCTTATGAGGCAGCTAAATAGATATCAGGTAATAATAAAAAGTCAAAAGGATATTTTTTTTGTTCTGCATGAGATGAATTGTGATAGTTTGATTTTTAATTTTTACATTGACTAAACTAACAAAAATTTCTTTTGTATGTAGTGTTTTCTGGCACTTGCTGAACCCGGTGTTGGTGGTAGTGGGACACAAGGGCAAGAGATTTCCCAACAACCCTCTCGTACACCTTCTACTCCTTTAGGTGCTAGCCAAGAAACACACCCTGCCCAAGCAGACACCCAGCCAACCGCTGAACGTGTTGGCAATGATGAGGCCGATATGGCCAACTACATTATTGCGTTTCCTGGAGCTACACGTGTCAGCTCCACAGGGACCATTAATGGCACGTTGTTGGTGAACGATGAGGGTGTCCCTATAAAGCATGTACAACTCCCAGGTAAAATTTAATATTTTAACTATTTCATGTACTTTATCTAAAACATATTTATCATGATTTTTATTTTTAAATTAATGATAATATCTTCTTTTTCTTTTGGTTTTATTCTGTGTAGGAAACAATGAGTTCTACAGGATTCTGGAGAGCCATGCATTGGTAATTTTTGGCCCAACTATACGTACAGGGTGGAATTCCCAGAATTCCAACCTGAAAAAAGAACTTCTAGATTATCTAGAAGCCCTTTTTGGGGTCGGCACATTTGACAGAAAAGCGGTGGCTCAGGTAGCCGGCAAATATTTGAAATATACCAGGGACACCTATAGGACGCAATTGCAATTTAACTCTAGATATGAGCGTCCTCTCGCAGTTTCAGAGAGTGAGTGGAGAGCACTCATCCATGACGGAAAAGAGAAAAGGGCAAAGAAAGAAGGAAAAATGCCAACTGGACCCGCAAGGTAAATTACAACTTTAATTCAATAGCTTTAATTTTCTTTATGTCTAAAATAAAAGTGTGCTACGCCATATCTGACTTCAATATTTTGATGCTAGGTTGCCTGACACCTCAAAGGCAACCAAAGCTAGGATAGAGAAAAAGGGCCATCACAAGCTCGGCCAGGGTGGCTACTTGAAATTAGCTGCAAGAATTGTAATTAAGTAGCTAAACATCTTATAATTAATCGTATCGCCTTCCAACGTTTTTGTAATCCTATCAGATATGATTAAAAATACACAATCATATATAATGTAGGGTGATGACTTTGGAACAATAACTACAGAGGAAGATAAAAATATTGCTTCCCGTTTTGGCTATCAAGCTGTAGTTGAACGTCGCAGAAGCTTGGGGCAGGTCCCAAGATCTACAATGCCTAATAAGGTAAAACATTAACCTTTCAATATTTTTGTTTTCGTCCATAAATTTAATGTCTAAAAACTTTGTTTAAATCAGGGGAGCAACACTACCGACGAGGTAAATAACCCAGTTTTAGAGCCAGATGTAGATGATCCTCTCGTGCAACCTGATCATTGTAGTGGGGACCAGGCCGACAATGCTGCTATCAGTGAGGGCCGTGACTGTAATTAATTTCCACTTATAATTTTTTCTAATTATACCTTGATGGTTGTCCTTATAACGTTTTTTGTTTAAATGACAGAGAATGTTTCCCTTGAGGATCTTACCACCAGAGAGGAAGACAGGGCAACAGTCCCAACGACGACAACTGGTGCACCAGGTAAATAATCTCATTGCAATTATTTTTATTAATATTACCGAACTAGTTCAATGATATTTAAAAACTGACAATTAAAATTTAATATTATCTGTTTTTGTAGGCGATGCCCCGTCACTGGATGAGACCAGACATCGTGACTACGCAACTAGGTCAACGGCGACAACTAGTGCACCAGGTAAATAATCTCATTGCAATTTTTTTTATTAATATTACCGAACTAGTTCAATGATATTTAAAAACTGACAATTAAAATTTAATATTATCTGTTTTTGTAGGCGATGCCCCGTCACTGGATGAGCCCAGACATCGTGAATACGAAACTAGGTCAGCAGTTCGGGTTGAAAGGCACGAAACAGGAGCAGAGCACGATGATATTGATGATGTAATTAGGATCTTTAAAAATAGGAAGAAGAAAAAGAAAATTTGACAATGCAAAATATTGTATTATTATAAGACAAACGTTACCATACTTGGAACATTTTTTTGCGTTATATAAAAAACGCATTTATCATACTATTTTTATGTCAAGCATTAATTGCAATGTTTCCTTGCGTACTTTTTGTTGAATTGTTTTTTTACTAGTTATTGAATATTTTTTTTTATGCTCATGAAAGTAAAAATTGAAATATAGATTGGGTATTGGAGAATCGAGAGTGATGTGAGGTGGGGGGGGAGGGGCCATAAGAGCTTCCACCTTCACGTGGTTGGCCCTGTTTAGTAGAGAATAATTTATTGGAGCGATTTAATCTTGGAGCAAACCTCCCTTGATCCAGCGTAGCAACAAAAAAGTCACCGTTGACTTAGTTGCTACTCTTTCAGATCGTGGGAGGCTTCTTCCAAGTTCATGCGACTCCAATAAATTGTTCTTGAAACGAAGAGGAGCTTATTCAGGTATGTTTTGACATTTTCAACATATGTTCTAACATTATCATAAGAATGCATCTTAGAGTAAAAAATACCACATCAATTACTTGTATTTATTGTATAGATAATGATGGATTTTGATTGACTTGGCAGTGCAGGTACAAATCCTCTTGCATCATGAGCAATACAACTTGTCAACCAGGGTCATGTCCAGGATATTTTTGCTTGTGCGCTGGACATTTTGTAAGTTCCTTTACAGTTCATAATTCAATATTAAGCTTGTGCACGATTATTATCTAGGTTTTTTGTATGTGTTTTTTCATCTATTTGATTGTAAGCAACTATGCATGTTTCCTGTTGTTCACTATGATTTATCCCATTACCACTCCTAGGATGAATCCAAATTTATTGTTACATAGGTTACTTTATTGTTACTATGATTTCTCCATTTACGATTTCATAGGTTACATCATGTAAAGTTGTCAATCTCAAGTTGGTGATGAGCTTTAGTTCTCCAGATTTGGGGCTTTTCTGATATTTTCTCCCTCATGTCATTCCTGCATCACCTCGTTGTTTGAGCATGCCAATTGTCTACCATTTGTACCAATTGGCACATGTCAATCTCTGAGTGGTGCCACATTTCACCTATTTTCAGTGAGAGTTTAGGGTTTCTCTAACATAGCTTCAGAAATCCGATTCAGTGCCTGCTTGAATATTGTCACATAATACTTATGGTTTGGATTGATGAGCATGTTCTGAATGGTTGGTTGATTCATAAGAACCACCCATAAATCTCCCTTCCTCTAACACAAAGAAAATAAAAATTTCTTTGACAGGAGACAGAGTTTCAATACTTTGAAAACAAACTTCTATTCCCTTCAATAACTCAAAAAAAAAACTATTACACTTCTTCCTCACTGAGAGGGATTACAAAATTATGATTGCTACAAAACGCAGTGCATAAAACCAACTCACTGTCTGTTCAAAACAAACATACTCTGTCTCTAAGACACTCTGCTGTGTTTTTCCCTTTCGCACTGCTGTGCATACACACTTAAAAAGTTACACTCAGCTTTTCACTTTTTACACACTGCTATGTAATAAAAAATTTATGTACTGTCTATAAAAAAAACTACCAAGCTTTTTCGACCTTTTTTATTTTTATATGCCGGAACATATAAAACATATTATAATAAACCCTCTTTTAAAAAAAATAAAATTAAAACTAAATTCTATGGCCCACCTTTCATTTCGCATATGATATATATATAACATGTGTATATATTAAACTATCAAAACATTAAAGAACCCTTTCCGTCGGACTTCAAAAGTCTAAATAGATTGAATTTCAAACCAAATTCGCGTTCCAAAATGGGATGCTGACGTCTGCCTAATTTTAACTCGAATTTTCAATCCAATGTGCCCTATAAAAAATTCGGGTCCGGTTTTCAGGTTTTCAGATTCCCTTCAATTTCATGCGATCCAATATTAATGCTCCACGTGTCCTCCTTTTGAATTTACAAAACTGTCGGGTAAATTTCTGTTTGTTTAATTTATGGTTGGTGAATTGCGTTAATGCTGGCTGTTGTGTTTAAATACAATCCTGTACAGAAATATGGCTGTGGCCGTCTACAAAAAAAACTTGCAAGAATTTTAAATGCTGAATTAAATTTCTGGATGGCATGCAAGCAACCTCCAAAAAAAAATGTTGCTGCTGCATCCGTCCTTCTGCTGCAGCAGTTGAAGTTAAAATTCAACAGCACAAGGTTTAATAAGTGAGGGTGTAAAGGTAACTTTTTGTCGATGGTACTGGATTAAGATCATCTATTCATTTTTGTAGGGTCTTATGGTGTTTGGTTTTTTAGTTTTGGGTTGGGTTTATCGAGTCTAAGATAGTTTTTGAGTGAAAAAATTGCTATCAGGTATTAAAAAAATTTGGTTCTTTTGTCAAAATTTATGAGCTTGTTAGGAAATACAAAACTGACAATGGTTGTATCTTAAATTTGTGGAAAATAATTTGAAATGAAACCTTTTTGTTTAGGTTATTGCAGCAGGTGCAAACCCCATTCAAATTACTAGGGGCATTGACAAGACAATAAAGGCCCTTGTTTCAGAACTCAAAATTTTGTCAAAGGAGGTAAACGCTTGCCTTTTGAGTAGGTCGGTTTTCCTTTTTGCTGATGTTTTGGTGTATCTAATTGAATTAGTTGCCTATGGTATTTTTGGTTGCAAACTCCTTTTCATTTTTCATACAGTATTGGCCTTGTGGAATACATTTGATTGTGTGGTCTTGTTAGATCTACAACATTTGTAGTTGTTTAGTCTTATGGCCGAGGTGTACTTTTATTATGGAAATAGTTGATGCAATATTTTCATTTAATCCTTACTGCAGGGTAGCATGTTGAGAAGTTTCTTGTGAAACATTTGGTATTCAAAATGACACTTGATCCTATACAGCATCATGCACTTGACTTCAAAATTTATATTCAAAGTGTGCCAGACAATTCTTGCAAAATTTCAAATATTTATGTTGTTTTAAACCATTATCTTTTTCATGTATTGGATGCTGAAAATGTGAAAAAGATTTTGGTATGAAACCAACTGGTGAATAATTTCCAGCAAAACAACCACTTCCAAGACATGATTTAGAAGTAGAACATATGTACTTATGAAGCATAGAAAGATATCCTTGATGCATTGTCAATGTTTGGCCAGGGTTATTTTTGGAGAAAATAACTCCTTATTCCTAGAATAGTGATCTTCAATACAAGTAAATGCCAGAGAAGAGAGATCATCGTGTGACGCAACAAAACTGAAATTGGACCCCCAAGGAGAGCTAGTGTCTACAATCGCTGTGTCAGCATTTTCCCTTGGTGTACCCCGTTCTTTTCCTCCAGCCTGAGTCTTAATTGACTTCTTCTTTCTTCGGGTTTATTTATCAAATTCGTAGAATTTGATAAATAAATACTATCCACAATGGTTGGACTTTAATTTATATTCCCGACTTTATATTATCTCCAATCCTTATAACTAATGTTTAACTTTCAACACTTTGTATTTATACTCCACGTTTCTTTTTAAATAAATAACTTGTAATGAACTTTCGGCTCTATATTTCACCACCCAGCCTTACAACAATCACACTCCAGACTTATGCTAATTATCCGCCAATCGCTTAATTAAACAATTTCATTATACTCCGACCCCACCTATATATAACAATATCAGTCAAACACTCGTATCGGCTCAGGCTATTCCGCATTACCTTTAGTTAACTTCCTAGCAAGTTTCAACGTGACCATCATTCCATACCTTCAACTTTAATCTACTCTTTGGAAATTCGGCTTCAACTTTCCAACGTGTCAGCGCTTTAAATCTACGGTTACATTTAAAATTAATATTTCATCAGTCACCAGCCACGTGTCGCATTCCCTCATGGAATCGCTCGCGAATAGGAAATACCGTTTACCCGCAAAAGCGGTGCGATATGGGCAACCAGCTTTTGTGATTCCGCTCGTGGTTTTGGTAGAGGGCTCGACCACGGGTGCATGTCTGGTTCCGCTATCCTTTTGTTTGTTAACTCATGTCCAATCCTCGGGTCAGGTTCCGAAAGCACAACAATTTTGTCTCTTTATTAAGCTGGATTTTAATATGTGTATTATCAAAGAAAACCAACACAAATTTTATAATAAAATTGTTCAAAAGTCGAGCCCGCCGGACTTCAAACGGCGATAAACCATAATTCAAACCAAATTCGCGTTCCAAAATAGCCTGCTGACGTCGGCCAATTTTGTGACACGAATTTCTTATCAAATTCGCCCTAATATTTTACGGGTCCGGATTTCCACTGCGCGAGCGGCCTAAACAAAGATCCGCTCCAATCAATTTCTGCCACGTGTCCTCAATAAAAACTTGCCCTGCTCCCGGCTGCGGGTGCATTCGATGGCGTTTAAGGTGATGGGACATGGATATGGCGATTTCATATCATTCGCATTAACATTTAACGCTGTTGAATTAAGTTTTCACATCAAATCTAGATTAATTAATTTTTAACACTGTTCAAGATCGGACCTCCACTCCTCTGAGCGATTCCGCACACTCCAATTTGATCCGGCCTTCGGCTCTCATTATTAATGATCAGAGATTCATTATGACGGCCGTCCTTTGATTGCATTGCAGACGGGTCGACATAAAAAATGGCGCTTAGCCATGGTTTTTCAGACAAGCCGGTTGCTGGATTACACTGTCTGGTAACTGCGATGATAAGGAGAAGTGGCCAGCGGAACTTCTGCCTAGACTTTACGCGCATATTTCATTTCTTCCTGCCTTTCCGTCTGCCTTCCTCCGCACTGGAATTCCCGCTTCGTCTCTCGTGCCCATCGCGCCGAGATTGCACCCATGCCTCGCGTGCGCTCACAGATGCGCTGTCAGCAGTGGGAGTACTCGTAGGTCAATCCCGGCGCGCTCCTCCAGCACCTAACAGAGATGACCTCCCGCTACCCAGTTGATTATTACTTAGGTAGATATCCAAATACGGAGGCTGGCCCGCTTGCAGACCGTCACCCAGGAGCGGATTCCCCGCTTCCGCTCTTGCAATCGCTAGTTCACCTTCTCCCACGACGCGCACTGCGCAATTTTCCTTTGATTGCTCTCTCAACCGCCCGCGAATCACAACTGTAGTCACTGTGGTCTTCCGCGAGGAGGCCCAAACGGAGGAAGAATGCACCCGTCCGGCGGGTCTGAGCTCGGAAAAAGCCGGCCAGCATTCGGGCCTTCAGGAGGGGAGCCGTGGCATGCATGTGGAGGTAGCACCTAGCGATCCCGGACCTTCCGAATTAGGATGGTGCCGAATCGTGGAGGAACCAGCGGTGGATTAGTTTGGTTAATTTGTTTTTCTTGCTTAGCAGGCCCAGTTAATTGGGCTGCTTTTAGTTTATTTTACTGTGCTGGACCTTTAAGTAATATTTTTGAATTCTGTAAATTAAACGTTCAAGCTGACTGGTTTCCCCGTATGAGGGTAGTCTTCTTAATTTTTTGATTTTTTGATGACAAATTTGCCATGAGTATGGCCAGGCAATGTTTTTGACTTCGGTGTAATTTTATTCGCAATGTTAATAGATTAACTTTACTTTGAATTTTCACATGATTAGCGTTTTTCTTGATCTGTTCAAGGATTTTGGGTACTTTAATTTGTATTTGGAACAATGGACGTCGGTACTCTATCTGTTGCTTTACTATTCTACATACTACTATTTCACTTTCTTATAGATGCCTCGGGCATATTTGAATGCTTTCTCAGATTGTCGATAATCTCTATGTGGACCGTTACTGGATTTTATATCATGTTCCTGTATGTGACATGGGGTATTTTTCTATCATTGTCTGGGGTGGGACTTCCACTTTTCTGGATGGATATTTGGGTTCCAATCTTCAGATGTGAAAATGTAATGACTTCATGGACTTTTTTACTTCATATAATATATTCAAAATAGCATTATTTCTCTTCTGAAAAAAAAATGATTAATGTTTATCATTTTGCCTTCAAAACTAGCGATGCTGGTCTATGTTGCTGGTTTATTGATATGGTCTGATGGTCTTTTTATATTTTGGACATATCACACTCCTCACATGATTAGCGTTTTTCTCCGTTCAAGGATTTTGGGTACTTTAATTTGTATTTGGAACAATGGACGTCGGTACTCTATCTGTTGCTTTACTATTCTACATACTGCTATTTCACTTTCTTATAGATGCCTCGGGCATATTTGGATGCTTTCTCAGATTGTCGATAATCTCCATGTGAACCGTTACTGGGTTTTATATCAAGTCCCTGTATGTGACATGGGGTATTTTTCTATCACTGTCTGGGGTGGGACTTCCACTTTTCTGGATGGATATTTGGGTTCCAATCTTCAGATGTGAAAATGTAATGACTTCATGGATTGTTTTACTTCATATAATATATTGAAAACATCATTTTTTCTCTTGTGAAAAAAAAATGATTAATGTTTATCACTCTGCCTTCAAAACTAGCGATGCTGGTCTATGTTGCTGGTTTATTGATATGGTCTGATGGTCTTTCTATATTTTGGACATATAACACTCCTCACATGATTAGCGTTTTTCTCTGTTGCAGGATTTTGGGTACTTAATTTGTATTTGGAACAATGGACGTCGGTACTCTATCTGTTGCTTTACTATTCTACATACTGCTATTTCACTTTCTTATAGATGCCTCGGGCATATTTGGATGCTTTCTTAGATTGTCGATAATCTCCATGTGGACCGTTACTGGGTTTTATATCAAGTCCCCGTATGTGACATGGGGTATTTTTCTATCACTGTCTAGGGTGGGACTTCCACTTTTCTGAATGGATATTTGGGTTCCAATCTTCAGATGTGAAAATGTAATGATTTCATGGACTGTTTTACTTCATATAATATATTCAAAACAACGTTTTTTCTCCTGTGAAAAAAAAATGATTAATGTTTATCACTCTGCCTTCAAAACTAGCGATGCTGGTCTATGTTGCTGGTTTATTGATATGGTCTGATGGTCTTTTTATATTTTGGACATATCACACTCCTCACATGATTATGATTAGCTTTTTTCTCTGTTGCAGGGTTTTGGGTACTTTAATTTGTATTTGGAACAATGGACGTCGGTACTCTATCTGTTGCTTTACTATTCTATACCGGTTTATTTCTTCGTTGATCGTTTATCATAATATCTTCATCATGGACTGCTTTACTTCACTCGTTGCAGGGTTTTGGGTACTTTAATTTGTATTTGGAACAATGGACGTCGGTACTCTATCTGTTGCTTTACTATTCTACATACTGCTATTTCACTTTCATGGACTGTTTTACTTCAATAATATCTTCATTTTCATGGACTGTTTTACTTCATATAATATCTTCACTTTCATGGACTGTTTTACTTCATATAATATCTTCACTTTCATGGACTGTTTTACTTCACTATTGTAGGGTTTTGGGTACTTTAATTTGTATTTGGAACAATGGACGTCGGTACTCTATCTGTTGCTTTACTATTCTACATACTGCTATTTCACTTTCATGGACTGTTTTACTTCATATAATATCTTCGCTTTCATGGACTGTTTTACTTCATATAATATCTTCACTTTCATGGACTGTTTTACTTCATATAATATCTTCACTTTCATGGACTGTTTTACTTCATATAATATCTTCACTTTCATGGACTGTTTTATTTCATATAATATCTTCACTTTCATGGACTGTTTTACTTCACTGTTGTAGGGTTTTGGGTACTTTAATTTGTATTTGGAACAATGGACGTCGGTACTCTATCTGTTGCATTACTATTCTACATACTGCTATTTCACTTTCATCGACTGTTTTACTTCATATAATATCTTCAAAACAACGTTTCTCGACTTTTAAAATTTTAATTTTTTTTTTTAAAATTGAACCCTCCGTCGGTCTACCGACGCCTTGTAGACGTCGGAACTGCGACAACCCAGAAACGTCGGAGGAGAGACAACATGAAAACGTCGGAAGAGCGACATTCCAAACGTCGGACCACATATCGTCGGAATTACGACATCTTCCAGACGTCGGAAGAGTGACGTCCAAAACGTCGGACCACGTTTAGTCGGAATTGCGACAGTTTACGAGCGTCGGAAGAGCGACGCCAAAACGTCGGACCACGTTTAGTCGGAACTGCGACGGTTTATGAGCGTCGGAAGAACGACGTCAAAAACGTCGAACCACATTTCACTGGAAGTGCGACAGTTTTCAAACGTCGGAGGCGCGACGGTTTGTGAGACGTCGGAAGAGTGACGCCGGTTCGGAACGTCGGAAGAAGTGTCGATAGTGCGACACTTTTTGCTTGCGTCGGAACGGCGACGGCAGGAAAAACCACGGTTTGTCCGCCCCCTAACTGTCGCTCTTGCGACGGATATGTGTCGGAATAGCGACGAATTGGCCGTCGGAATTTCCGCCAAATTCTCTAGTGTGTAATGTATTGGAGGCTGCCCCCTCGAAGTAGCTCATTTCTAAGGCATTGATATCTCTTTTCTTCTATTTTTGGAGCTGGTTACACAACACAATTAGACAGGGGTGGAGATGTAATTAGGAGGAGTATATCAATTAGATAAGCTGGGATTGGTAGGAATATAAGGTCGATTGCTCAGATGTAGAACCGGGGCGGCATTTCTAAAATGGTGAAGTCGAATTCTGAGAGGTAGAAATGGTATTGAGTTGCATAGAGATGTAATATAAATAGAGGAATTGTTGTGTGTAAACCAGAATCGGGTGTCGGACTTATGTAAATTGATTTCTCAATGTTGTCTTAACAATACATGATTGCGTTCAAGTTGTTGTTCTGAGCAGAAGCAATTGTACATGATTAATTTCAAATTCTAGTTTTTGATGTTTTAAAACCATTCCTCTATTGCAGTAAGTTAGCTTACTCCAGGCATGGGAGGGCCCACCACATTTGAAGTTAAGCTTGATCAATCAGCATAAGTTAATTAGATGTGTGTGTGATTTCTTTTATACCATAAGTTTTCTATTTCTGGTTCTGTGTGAATTTGTGGCAGGTACGGTTCAATTTCAAAGCGCTTTTGGTCATAGTTGGATTGTGCAAATTAATGGACTAAAGAATTATTATTCATTACATAACCGGTGTTTGAGAACTATAATATAACGTTATGCTCTATTCCTCTTGTTAAATCGAATGTAATGGGAGCATATGAATACAAAGATTTCTTAGTGATCGAAATTAGAACATATTTCAGTGCTTTGAATTTGACTATGTAATGAGAACATATTTTAATACTTTGAATCTCAATATGTTAATGCTACCATTTAGAATATTAATTCAAGGTTTGATTGGTTTAATTCAAGGTTTGATTTGTTTGCTTAGTAATTATATTTCTTTTTAATTAGAATCTTTCTTGTTTCCATAGTATGATAATTTCTTTATAAGAGAAATTTTGAGTGTGGATTTAATTGTGCAGGTAGCAGTGATTTAATTTTCATTATTGATTTACATGATTTTGGTTTAGTTTTCATTATGAGTTGCATGCTCTCGAAGAGTGAGCTTGTTTTTGAATAATTTGTTTCACCTAGATTAAAATCTTTAAATTGAAGGTTATCATAGATTATTTGCAATACGATTTTCAATATGATCTTTTAAGTGTTATTTTTACATGAAGTAAAGTAGTTTTCTTTCAGCAATAACTAGAACTTTCCTTCATTAGTTTGAATCTTGAATTTATTAGGAAGAGTAGTTCTAGTTAGTTTAATTTGTGAGGTTGTCATTACAATAATGTGTGACCTTTTTGCTTATTAGTTTCAAGTGATAGTTTCACGTTGATAAGAGGAATAAATAGAATAGTTTTTTAAGTTATCATAGGAGATTTAAAAAGGAGAATGCGAGTGCAATAATTTTACATGATTGAGGATTTCCTTGTATTTCCTTACATTTTAATTGCAGTATGGAGATGCTTGATAAAATTAGTTAAGTGGTTCCCTTTTCAAGATTGTTTATTTGCCAGCAAAGGTGTGTTTTATTCCAGTACCTAGTTTATCATTACAAAGGAATATATTTATACTCTCACCATTAAGATAAGCCAATATGTAGTACAACTCATGTTTACGACTCCCGGATTGATAATTAATATTGAGAGGTTTAATCCGATAATTAAACGGACCAACATTTTGGCGTCGTTGCCAGGGAGTTGTATTTTGGTTCAGATAAAATTTTCTCATAGAGTTTCAAGGATATTGCAGGACGTCAAAGAGCAGAGAGTGTACGATAAGACGTGAGTGAAGAGCCACGCATCCACTTTTGTGGGGTTGCTCCAAAGTCTGTCCATATTACTTATCTCTTGAACTTTTATTTCCTTTCCTGTAGAAGCAGGCTTTAGAAATTTAATTTCCAAATTGCCTTGTTTTCAATAGATTAAATATTTCTTTGATTCAACATTTTCCCCAATACGTCATTCCCTTCCTTTTATCCAAATTTATTTTTTTATGCAAGTGTGGTGAGATTTTTTTTCAGCAAAAAGATTTTAAATTCATTTATCTTCAGAATCAAATCTTCAACATTGTATCATTTTTGGGGTACTATAAGAACCCTTTTGTACTAATCCATGTGATGATAGAATGTACCAGTGTGCTTGTTGAAAACAAGAAGATGGTATTTTGAGGAATCATTCAATGAGGAGTTTCCATGCTGCTACAGAGACAGACAAGTCATCCGATGAAGAATTCACAAGTGCAGAACTTAATACCTTTCTTGAACATCAATTCAATATTATTAAATCTTTGATTTCGAAATTGGATAATTTGCAGGCGCAAGAGAAGGATGAAGAACCACTACTTATCCTTTGCACCAACTATCAAAAGAAACACTACCTTGGAAAGTGTCCACTTAACGATCTAAAAGTTTGTGAAATTTGCGAGGATGTTCATGCAACCAAACATTTCCCATCACTGCCACGATTACGAAAGGTACTTAGGGAATCAAGTAAGGAATCAAATTAACTTCCAGGTATAAATCAAAACCCAACACCATTTGATACTTGGAATAATGACTATTCTCCTCAGCAGGCTCCTCAACATGTTTATAATCCTGGATTTTCATGGAAAACTTTTAATCCTCCTCCAATAGAATATCCTACTTTATGGCCATAGTGGCCCTCGCCTTGGCCCCCATCCTCGAGCCAGATATCTCCATGGCCTTAAGAATCATTTGGATCCTTCTCTCTAGGGAAATATTCCATGCAAATTCAATCGTATGAGCACCAACAACAACCACAATTTCTTTCCAACGCACCATTAATTTATCCTCCTCCATGGTCCCAACCGCATGTACAACATTACCCTAACCCTAATCCATTCTCTCATCCATACCCTAGTCCTAATCCAAACCCTAATCCATACCCTAACCCTATTTCATACCCTAATCCATACCCTAACCCTAGTTCATACCCTAATCCATACCCTAGTCCTAATCCATACCCTAACCCTAGTCCATACCCTAATCCACACCCTAGACCTAAACCTAGTCCTAATTTAAAACCGAGACCTAACCCTAGTCCAAAGCCTAACCCCAATCCAAATCCAAATCATAGTCCAAGATTTAACCAAAACCCTACCCCAAACCATATTTTAAACCCTAATATAAACCATGAGGTTGCATAGCAGTTTGAACCACCTATTCTTTACGTTGATTCCCCTATTGAACAAAATGATACACCTTCCATGTTGGAAAAGGGAATGAATCTGGAAACTTCCCCCATTACCGTAGAACATTCAACCCGAGAAGATGTAATTCAGAGAACACCAAAGGAGAAATCTTTCATTGGAACTTGTTCTAAAAATGTTATTGAAACTCAAAACCCTAGAATCTGTCTCAACCATTCTTGTCAATTTGAAAAGTAGATATTTGATCCTGAACTTGAGGGATATATATTTTTTCTTTCACTAGATCCCTTATGCCTCCAGGAGAGTCACTGTCAAACTATTGAAGATTTGCATCAATTGGAAAATCACGAATATATGGATTCCATTGAATCCTGGTTTTGAGCATTCATCAAGCCATCCTATATCCTCAGCATTCAAAAACTCTTGGTACAATATCAATTGAAGAAATTGGTTTCTCATGCTTTCGTATGTCTTGAAGTCTATTCTTTAAAACTAAGTGTGAGTATAATCAACATTTTGTTACGCACATGGCTTCATTGGAAGTACTCCCATTACTTAAACGGGAGTCTTTCGCCTCTTAGGGTAAAGTAGGGTAGGAGAATAAATGAATAAAGTAGTTATAATGCTATTAGGGTTTTTAATTTTAAATAATGTCTATTAAAACTACTTTTGATCCACATTAGTTGTTAACACACATTTGTGACAAATATTGTTGAGTACAATTTAGTCTAATACCTCATGATTTTGCAAAAAGTAACCATGATTAATCACTCTAATAAGTTTTCGTCTCAGATATATATTTTCAGTTTCCCTTAGAAGGTGCTATTGGAAAACCCCCTATCGTGGACCACTCTTGCAAAGATCATAATGAGCTATTCAGGAGAACACTACATTCTTAACTCAAAGAATCTTTCAATCATTTTCTGGGATACCTTTAATAAGTCTTTAGGGTAGAGGAAGTAGCCAGCAATGATTAGTCATTAAAAACTTTTCACACCATCCTGTACTCTTAAGGAGTAGATTTGTCTCCCCACTTATTAAGTAACCTTTAAGGTTAATCATAATCAGAGCTTACAAATATTTAGGGAAGGATATGAGGTCTCGTGATGAGCTGACCTACCACAATCATGAGACCTAACATGCATGACATTACTGCTCCTGGTCACCAACCCAGAGTAATGGCTTTCAGCCCAAAAATATGGAAGACAAGAGGTCTCATCACGAGCCAGCCTGTTCATACATATTACTTCTTGTGAGTGGCACTGCCATCAGCTGGTTACCAAGCCAGGACAGTGGCCTTCATCTAAAAAGTCAAATAAAGATAACTCTGAATCTATATCTAGTAAGTGGGATACTGACATTTCGCTAGGTTAAAATACATCCCTGTCGAGGTTATGGACACCTGCGGGAAGCAGGGCCATGTCTGTGGTATTAAAGTTAACTAAACACTATGATTTTCTTGGTTATCCTTCTCTTTCCCTAAGACTCATCATTTTTCTTGGGCAATGGTTTTAAGACAATTTGAACATGATGCTTTGAGTTCTAACTTTCAAAAATCAAGAATATTTGAATGATGTGGTACCCTTAGTGAAGGTAATCCTTTGTACTAGATTAAAAGGAAATTTATTTTTGAATCCGGATAACAAAAAAAATTATAACGTTCAATAAAGAGGTTGTTGATTGGTACCATAACTCACTTTAATTCTCATGGTATTTAGAGTGATGAAATACTCAATGATGAATACTCATGAGGTGTTGGTTTCCGACAATGTGTATTGCCTGTAGTTGCCTCTAAATATGTGATGCATGACCTAGGTACGAGATTGTTATAGTAGGTGCAGGAATCTTGTGTTATTCCTTCTTAAACTTCGCTCTTTCAAAAAAATTTGATTCTTACCATAAGACTTTGGGCAGAAACAAAATATGGAATTCATTTGGGACAAGGTAACAAGCATGTGCCATTCTCTTTTTCTATAAGGTCTACTTGTTGTACCTAATCTTGTTACATTCCTGCAATTGATACTTTCATTAGAACTGTAACGTGGTTTTGGTTGCCATTGTAATATTTATGTTGCGGGCTAATGAATGCATTACAATATCAAGCATCTTCATCCTTACTTGCTAAAATCATTGCTCACATTTTCCCTGCCTTATTTCACCGTCTTAAAGGTTTTTCTTGCACGAGGACATGCAAGAAGTTCAGCGTGGGGGGATGTTGAGCCGCAGTTTTGCCCAAATTTTCACAATATTTATCACATCAATACATGCTTGTACCTAGTGTTTTAATCATTAGTTATCCATTATGTTGCTATAGTTGTTAATCTATGAATTCTTCTTATTATTTAAATAGATGAGTGTTTGTGTGTAAATTTTATTAATAGATGTATTCTTGGTAGCAGGTGAATAAGTCTAGTGTGAAACTGCATTTAAGCACGGATCCATGCACAAGAGCAGAAATATATGTTTCGCCAAGAAATATTTTATGCTATGAATTACCTTCTAGAAGATAAACCTTCTCCATTGAGTTTTGCAGTATAGCACAATGAAGCAAGGAATATTCTGAATGGAACATGATACCTTACTACCAGAAAATGCATAAAAGCAGCAGCTGGGTAGTTGAGTACGATATTGTTGTAGGTGAAAATATCAATTTTGTGATCAAATGGAGCATAATATCTAAATTCCAAGACGTCAGTTTTGTTCAGAGCACCATGTTTCATATAACCCAGAAATCGTTTGGCAAAATTCAGCTTCGTGAATGAATTATCGTCGGGGGAATATTCCACTAAGAGCCATGTTCTAAACCCTTTGCCGCGTTTCAAGATGAGATTTCTAGCATCAACAGCACCAATCAAATATAATTAACCAGCCTTCTGGAAATGCAATCAATTACCAACAACTTCAATGAGCTTTCCAGGTGTATTGCAACAAAGAGGTTGTTCGGTGGCAACGAGATAATATTGCAAATATCCCAGGGGAGATAAGCCTTTGCGCTAGCTTGGCCATGTGGGTGACATCATTGTGCTTCGTACGACAACACTTATTTGAACTCTTTTTCTACACACATCAATTATAGATAGTCTTTATAGTGTTCTTAGTGTTACATGTAGGAGACTATCTATTCGCCACAGCAGCAGGAGGGATATTTTTCTTCATAGTTGACAAGTTTCTTAGATTCTGTCAATCTTGAAGAGATGTTGATTTGCTATCAGAAAAGTGCCTTCCATGTGGAACAATCGAATTGGTTATATCAAAGCCAATAGGTTTGTGCTACAATGCATTGAGTTTTGTCTTTATCCAAATAAGAAATTTATCTTGGCTACAATGGCATCCTTTTAGTGTGTCATCCAGCCCATATGATGGTAGACATCATTTATCGATTTTTAACAAACCTCTTGGGAAATGGACCCATGAACTGA
This sequence comes from Pinus albicaulis, assembly GCA_034641835.2. NCBI lineage: Eukaryota > Viridiplantae > Streptophyta > Pinopsida > Pinales > Pinaceae > Pinus > Pinus albicaulis. The sequence goes on from CM076582.1 coordinate 1,602,356,382, forward strand.
AAAATATTGTTTCAATGATTGGAGAACAAACTCAACAACAGTTGGCAGTTCGATGTCCTTTTAAATTGAATGCTTCAGTTGAAGGTCCCTATGGGCACAAGGTAGATTATCACTTAAGTTATGGTAATCTGATTCTGGTCGCTGGTGGAATTGGAATTTCACCATTTGTGGCTATCTTGTGAGACCTTCTTCATCGTATTGAACAGGGCCAGTTTGGTTTACTAAGAAACATATTGCTGATTTGGGCAATCAAAAAATCAAGGAAGCTTGTACGCACTAGTAACAACATATTTATTGACTACATATTTACACTCAGCTGGAAGTGGCCACATCTTTTGATTGCCCCACGCAAATAAATACAGGCTTTTGAGATCTTGTAGCCTCTATAACACGCTCCAAAATTTCACCCTTTTAAATTTTTGAGCCCCTAAGCATTGAAAACTGGAGTCAAGACTGGAGTTTTGTAATGTTCCTTTTTCGGGAATTTCTAAAATGTGGTCCTCAAGGACACTGTATAAGGAAGGCAGTGTAAAAATAAGCTGAAATGGGGCTTGGATCCCCTTTTTAACTCCCTAGACACTTCTCTTCCAGAATTTGAGCTCAAATAAATAATCCTAGAGGGCTTATACAGATCTCCCCAAAGCTAGATCTCTCAGCAATTACTCAATGAGAGAGCTTACAGCAATACATGAACACAATCATGAAAATTTACAAATCTGAATACAACATAAGATGAAATATATTATATCCATCATGTACATTAATGTATCAGCAATAATATACAAAAATATAATGAGGAATAAACCCCTCATTCAATGAGAATCCACCTCCAGTGAGTAAGTCATGAAATACAAGAGATGCAACAACTGCATAAAATGTCAGAGAGCAGTGACAGCGTTGTCTCTAGGAGTGTAGTTGTTGCTATAGATGTACATACACGAAACATGACTGAAATATACAAAGAAATTCCCAATAAAAGAAGAATGGGCTCCAATACAAGATTTCTAGCCAATCTAGGAGAGATTGCTAGAAATGCCAGAAAATGTACAAATGTGACAATCTGACTTGTCACTGCAACTAAATCAAAATATACAATGAAGCTATGGTAGATCTGAAATAGTGATTCCCTCCTCTGATAATTCTCTTCAGTAGAAGGCTGATCCCTCTACTCAAGAACAATCCTCCTGATGAGCCCAAATGGCTCTCCCAGCAACTGCCTCTGAAAATAACGCAGTTTCTACCCAAGACTGCACTGTGAGAGATGGTGAGTGATTTTCCTGATGCCAATATCTGAAATGAAGCCCCGGAGTCTCCTCTTCTTCTCCTCCAAAGAATAGACAAGATCTCCACTGAGGAACAAGCTAAAAAATGACTCAATAAGTTCCTCTGTTGCTACTCCCAGCAACACAACGTTAATCTGCTGCAGAACTAACGTTGTAGCTGCAGAGATAATCTTGGCCAAATGCCAGAATTAGGAAATGAATTCAAAACCCTCTCCTTCCTTGAGGATGAGGTAGGGATTCCCGACCGAGAACACCCTTGGGTGAAGAACACTACAAACCCTGCTAAATAGCCTAGGGATGCAAGTCTTTGCAGACCCTACGAAAATACTAAGCCAATGCATAATGAAAATGGGCTGCCATCTCCTCCTTATAAAGAAAAAGAACCGTTCTCACCATGGGTCCCATTCACACTTTCTTCTAGCTCAAGCAAGTGAAGCCTCCACTAAAACTACATTGTCTAAGTAGGTGCAATGTATCTGGACAGTTTTAGTTGACTTGGTCAAAATGACTAGATCAAGCATGATCCAATCCTGTTCACACCATGTGGTGCTCAATTCAGCTACTTTATTATTTCTCCTTTCACACAAAGAGTGTTATTTCTTCATCAAAAGGTGTTAAGGTGTCTCCTTACCCATTTTATTAATCAAAATGAAAATATGAAAACTATAATGTTCCTTTTAGCATGAGGCTAAAAATCAGGAACATTACAGTCCTCCCCTCCTACATGTTGCTTGTCCTCAAGCAACTGCATAGAGAGACAAAAAAATTCTCCCTCTTATTGTGGCCTCCTCATCAATAGACCCCACCATAGCTCATCAAGGTATGCAATAAATCTTTCCTCCATGTATCCCTCCAAGTGTGTAGAACCAAAGAATACATCATGAGATAATAGAAGGTGCAAATGGAAATCTCCTTGTGGTTCAATGGCCTCCTCAAGGTAGGAGTGATGAAAAACATGGGAATTCTTATTCCCAATGAGTGAATCCTTCACCCATGCAATCATCCAAATGAAATGAGCCACCCTAAGTAGCTCAACAAAGCATTACTCAACCCTGGATCTATGCAATATGTTGGGGTTGAATGGAGAGTTTAGATTTTTCCAGCCAAGTAGTTTCTCCCTCCATTTATGATAAGTGTGAGGGGGTTGCTGATATTGGGCTGAAATTTCATGGCCTCTACAATTGGCCCAAGCCTCCCCACAAAATGAATCAACCATGAAGTGCCTCCTCCAATAACGCATTTTCTCCCAATAACTCCTCCTATGTGAAGATAAAAGTAGTGACATGGCAATCATGGTGTGCCCATGGTTTCTCCTAAAACATACAACATGTGAAAAAGGGTGAATCATGATCCCAATGGGCATCTCCAACTCCAAGCCCACTCTCCAATCAAAGCCTCCCATGAGTACACAAACATCAGCAACATATGGAAGCAATATACAATGAAAACAAGCTGCCACATGGCAACCGGAGAGTGAATCATAGTTCCACATGAGGAACCAGCGTAGTGCACCTTTGGCCTACATCAAATTAGAAATCAACAAGTGCCATTCCAGCCACTTGTTTACTGCCACAAACATCTCATAAGGTGGAAACATGTCAGTACAATTTGGTGCCAATGGTGCACACCAAGAAGTATGTGGCTTCCCCCACAAACCACCATTAAGGTAGCCAAAATCAATGCTACAAGTAGCTGCAAGTACATCATACAAAATGCAAGAAGGGATGATCCTCCTTGATACAATATTTTTCTCATATAAAGTAAATAAGCACAAAATATAATGTGAAATTATATCTCATCTACCATGTACTTGAGACCTTGAGCTAAAATGGTTCATCTGAATGCTCTCCCTCACCTAAAATGAGTAGGGAAATGGCTGTGCCAACCTCTCAAAAATCATCCGGGCTATGCATCTGTCCATATACTGGTATAGATCATGTTGATTTCCCTCCCAAATGAACTCTTCTAGAAAAGCAGAATATGCATCCAAGTGCATAGCTAGAAAGTCCTCATGTGCTGCATGCAATAGTTTCTCCTTGAGACTAGAAGCTCTAGCCAAGAAGATCCTGCCATAACAATAGATGACCATATCATCCTCCGTTTATCTGTCATCTTCCTCCAGCTCATCAATAATCATGCATGCACCAAGATCCTAGGAGTACTCTACCAAGAGTTGAGTCCTCCAATCTGGATCCATCCTCCTCATAGGCAGCACTGGTAATCTATAAGGTAGTGCTCCTCTCATGTTGTTGCCTGTTACTTTGACATCCCCCATGCCAAATTCATCCTCCAAAATTCTTCCATGTCCATCATACAGCTGCTCATCCTCAAATAATAATGGTGATCCTGGGAATTTGGCCTCCCATGAGAAGTTGTCATCCAACAGGAATCTCCCAAGCTGGGTCAGAGTAAGCATGAGTGGCCTCCATCCACTCCTATGTATGAAAGATTCCTCCCTCAAAGGAAGTATCCTCCTCCTCATCAAATATGTGGAGCAGTCATCCTGCATCATGAAGATGCTATCCTCCATCCCTGTAGCAAACTCTGTCAACGCAGTATAACTGATGAGAGGGGTGATGCTGAAAATGAGAGAGTGTCTCTCTCCTCATTGGGATTGTCCCAAACTCTCTGCATTGTGTTGGACTCCTCCAATGTCTTCACCTCTCCGGAATCCAAGAGTGGTGAACCAACTGACATGATGCCTCTCATCAACTCTGGATCAGGTGGCCTCCCAGGTGGAATTCCTCCATATAGTAAGACATCAAACTCGGAAGTGGACTGTAAGTATAAGAGGACTGATTTGTCCCTATCTTTACTGTGCTGCACAGTCTCTCTCCCTTGTGCAAATATTCTTCGGGATAGATAAGGGTGTATCAACCCTTGATGTTGATCCTTATCTTCCTCCTCCATCTCACAATCCCCACAAGTTGTTGCAAATGACTCCGGAATTGTGCCATGGTTCCCACATGTTAACATACTTGGAATCCCTTGCATAGGAACAAGGACTCCTCCCATGGAAGTAATAGATCCCCTCTCATCTCCATGTGGTGATGGATCTTCCTCCAATATGACAGTGCTATTAGATCTCATATTCTCATCCTCCCCATCAATAAACGAGATTACCTCATCATCAAGGAGAGACCCTATATCTTGGTCATCTCTTGAAGGAATTACCTCCATGTCTTCATAAGTGGAAGAGAGCCCTTCATATAATAGGGATATTTCCCATGGCAAGCCATCATACATGTCTTCATCCCTTTCAGAAGTAAGGAATGGAGTTGGTTTTATGGTTTCACCCAATGCATGAAAAGTGTTTGAAGTTATGATATAGGATGATTCACATTGAATTTCCTCAAAATTCTTCACCAAACCCTTAGTGAATTCATCATATACATTTGCATGACAATATGAAACAGAATTTTCAAACCAACATTCATGAGCCATACCTTTGAGTTGCAGCGATGCTGCTCTAATGGCCTCATCTTCTTCCTCCATTCTTCCCGCAATGTAAGTGGGAAAAGAATTGTGATGTGGATCTGCATGTGTGGTTGAATGCTCACACCCATCATGATAATTGTTGGGGCTTTCTTCATCCACAAACCCTCTCAGAAAACCTTTCTAGTTTTCCCTTTCTATCTCCTCAAGATCTTCAATAATACCCTCCATGGTTTGGAAAAGAAGAAGGGAAACCTCCTCTTCCGTCATTCCTCTTTTTCTTTACATCTCCTATTATAAATAAAGAGATTCTCCTTCTACTTCCATATTATCTTGGGCTGCACAGCTATAAATTTCCCTTCTTAGGAATATCAAAATTCTATTCCAAAGATTGACTACAGGGGCATTTACTGGATATGTCACCTTTGAACAAAGGATGAGATCCAGAGGCTACCTGGCCATCTGCAGACTCTATATATATATTTTGAAATATTCCTCCTTCATGGATTCAACACTTTGGCTTGAAGCCACAGGCTGAGCCAAAGATCATGCTCTGATACCACTGCAATGTTCCTTTTTCGGGAATTTCTGAAATGTGGTCCTCAAGGACGCTGTATAAGGAAGGCAGTGTAAAAATAAGCTGAAAGGGGGCTTGGATCCCCTTGTTAACTCCCTAGAAACTTCTCTTCCAGAATTTGAGCTCAAATAAATAAGCCTAGAGGGCTTATACAGATCTCCCCAAAGCTATATTTCTCAGCAATTTCTCAATGAGAGAGCTTACAACAATACATGAACACAATCATGAAGCTCTACAAATCTGAATACAACATAAGATGAAATATATTACAGCCATCATGTACATTAATGTATCATCAAAAATATACAGAAATATAATGAGGAATAAACCCCTCATTCAATGAGAATCCACCTCCAGTGAGTAAGCCATGAAATACAAGAGATGTAGCAACTGCATAAAATGCTAGAGAGCAGTGACAGCGTTGTTTCTAGGAGTGTAGCTGCTTCTATAGATTTACATACATGAAATATGACTGAAATATACAAATAAATGCCCAAGAAAAGAAGAATGGGCTCCAATACAAGATTTCTAGCCAATCTAGGAGAGATTGCTAGAAATGTCGGAAAATGTACAAATGTGACAATCTGACTTGTTACTGCAACTGAATCAAAATATACAATGAGGCTATGGCAGATCTGAAATATTGATGCCCTCCTCTGATAATGCTCTTCAGTAGAAGGTTGATCCCTCTACTCAAGAAAAATCCTCCTGATGAGCCCAAATGGCTCTCCCAACAACTGCCTCTGAAAATAACACAGTTTCTGCTCAAGACTACGCTGTGAGAGATGGTGAGTGATTGGCCTGATGCCAAATATCTGAAATGAAGCCTCGGAGTCTCCTCTACTTCTCCTCCAAATAATATATAAGATCTCCACTGAAGAACAAGCCAAATAATGACTCAATAAGTTCCTCTGTTGCTGCTCCCAGCAACATAATGTTAATCTGCTGTAGAAATAATGTTGAAGCTGCAGAGATAAGCTTGGCCCAAATGGCTCTCCCAGCAACTGCCTCTGAAAATAACGCAGTTTCTACCCAAGACTGCACTGTGAGAGATGGTGAGTGATTGGCCTGATGCCAAATATCTTAAATGAAGCCCCGGTGTCTCCTCTACTGCTCCTCCAAAGAATATACAACATCTCCACTGAAGAACAAGCCAAAGAATGACTCAATAAGTTCCTCTGTTGCTGCTCCCAACAACACAATGTTAATCTGCTGCAAAAATAACGTTGTAGTTGCAGAGATAAGCTTGGCCAAATGCTGGAATGAGGAAATGAAGTCCAAACCCTCTCCTTCCTTAAGGATGAGGTAGGGATTCCCGACTGAGAACACCCTTGGGTGAAGAGCACTACAAAACCTGCTAAACAGCTAGGGGATGCAAGTCTTTCCAGACCCTACGAAAATACTAAGCCAATGCATAATGAAAATGGGCTGCCATCTCCTCCTTATAAAGCAAAGGAACCTTTCTCACCATGGGTCCCATTCACACTTGCTTCTAGCTCAAGCAAGTGAAGCCTCCACTAAAACTTCGTTGTCCAAGTAGGTGCGATGTATCTGAATAGTTTTAGTTGACTTGGTCAAAATGACTAGATCAAGCATGATCCAATCCTATTCACACCATGTTGTGCTCAATTCAGCTGATTTATTATTTCTCCTTTCACACAAGGAGTTTTATTTCTCCATCAAAAGGGGTTAAGGTGTCTCCTTACCCATTTTATTAATCAAAATGAAAATATGCAAACTATAATGTTCCTTTTAGCTTGAGGCTAAAAATCGGGATCATAACAAGTTTGATCCTTCAAAAGCCTTAGGTCAATAAGTCACAGAATAGGTCAATTTCCCCAATGAGCGACCTAGCAACCTTGCGACCCATCAGGTCACTAAGTCGTGTATCGCACTCAAAATTAAACAATCGTGACCCTGCAACCCCACGACCCCTAGGTCGCAAGGTCACAGGGTCACGGGGTCGCACGTCTCATCAACGCGGCCCTGTTACAACCTTGCGACCTCATTTATTGCTGGCACGTGTGACCTCTTTATATATAGAAGGGTCGAAAAGGTCACATTCCACCCATGCGACGTAGAACAAAAACACTTCTGACAAGCCAACCGGAGCGTGATTTTCTCGAGTAAGTTTCCTGTTCGTCCTGATGTTTGCTTCTTTTCTATTTGTTGCCCGTTGCCCCCTCATTTAGGTTATTAAAACCACATCCTACCCACTATTGAGACCCAATTGGTAAAACTTACACTCCCCTCTTAGGTTCCTGACTCTGTCAATCATCTAGAAACCTATAGATGAAGCTAACCAGCCTCCCCTTTTTTAGTCTCTTCCTCAATGTTTTCCTACCTTTAATGTGTTACTTTTCCTCCCTTTTCCCTCTCTTGCTCTAAGTGAAAGAAGGATAAAGGACCACGTCACCGTGGAGAATTGTCTACCAAGCCCTAGTGCAACTTGCGACCTATCGACCCCCGCGACCTTGCGACCTTGGTCCTCGGTCGCTAAGTCGCCAAGTCGTGTATCACTTAAATATGGGAGTGTCGCGACCTTGCGACCTGGTGATCCGGTCGCAAGTCGCTAGGTCGCAGGGGCGCGTCTTCATGAAACTTTAAACCAGTGTGACTCAATGACCTCGCGACCTAGTCGCAAGTTTCCAAGTCGCTAGGTCGCTTTTCTCTGAGATTTTAAACCAGCGCAGCTCAGCGACCCAAGGAAGAGGTCGCTAAGTCACAGGTTCACCCCTTTTCTTGACCTTAGTTGGGAAAATGTAAAAATAGTTTAAGCATTTATTAACATGGCATCTATCTTATCATGGGATTGTTTTATGAAAATGCAAGGGAACCTCGAAGCAGAGCTAGAGTGTGTGTCCATCTCCCCAGCCTCAAGTGATATGGGGCATCCGTCAGTTCGTAGAAAAAACAAGAGTTCGAAGATAGAAATCTTGGAGGATGAAATACATATGTCTCCTCCCCCTACCTATGGAGATACCGCATGCATATTTGGCAAAGGAGATAACATGAATTGGTATCAACTGTACCAAGAATTCGCAAGACCTGAATTTCCAGAAGACCTCCCAAACCGGCAGGTATATGTTCAAGTCAAGAGATCAAAGCTTCACTATGCAGGAGCCCACCCACCTATATTTCCATGCACTGAGCTCGTCGAATGGATCTTATAAAAGCTCGACCCCAGCTTCTGGGTGATTCGGGATCACGAGGGGAAAGCATTTGCTAATCTGAAGGGACAAGATGCTGAGTTCTATTACACCCTTCCCGCCCGAGAGCAGACATTCACAGAGGAATGGGCCACTACTCATGCAGTTCCCATATCCAAAACCTTGATAGGATAGTAGAAAGAACCATAAAAGTTCAAGGTCAAGAAGGACCAGGAGTATCAGGTAGCAGGTCTTAGAAAATTCTACAAGCTCGTGGTAGCTATGCTATGTAGGATGTACAGCCGTCCCGATGCCACCACTTTCAACGGCTCTTGGGTATCTCTAATGTACTTTGTTACTATGTACGGCACCCATTTCAATTGGGCTAGCTTATTGATAGCAGCCCTCAAAACAAACATATCCTCAGCACTAGCGCCGAGGAGGGGTATGCATTGAAATTTTACATGGCCTCCTATATATTGGATGCAGTTTGTGCAAGGTGCCATTTTGAGGGATGGGCACACAACTGGGATCAGGAGTGCGCCCGCCAAATCCACAAGGAGTTGCAGTTATTATGGGACTCCAAATATAATCAGGATATAGAGCCCATATCACATTGTTTCATCCCTGCACTCTATGGGAAACTATTCAGTAAGGATACCCCGTGCATGTCCTGGCAGGCCATGGAAACAATAACCAAAGTGGCACATTGGTTTCCTTTTGTAGAAGGCACCTTCATCCGAGTCTTTGGATCACTTAAAGCTCCCCATGCACTACCTTGGTTCATCACTGACCAACTACTACTTCAGGAAACATGTTTCCAAATGACAACTGGCTTTTCAAAGGTTCTTACTAAAGGTAAGAAGAAGTCGTGGCCCACTCTGCCACTCACTATAGGTGCTTATATGGTCAAATATTTTAGAGAAGTAGAGGCAGAGGCTGAGCAAATCATAGGATTATGTCTGCCTCCCTTAGATCATCGGACCTACGATCCTGAGAGGATGATCCCTACCCATTGCAAACGAGCCAAATTTAAATGGAGCTACCAACATATAGAACACCCAGCTGAAGATGGGGTAAGAAACTGGTACAATAAGGACATGGATGTCACTCCAAAAGATTTGACTGACCAGGAAGATCAAGATGATCAAACTTTAGAAGAAAGGATCCATGAGCTAGGAGGAGCCTCGTCTTCTCAAGCCAAGAAGCCCCGAACCAACACAGGCCATAACTCTTCACTCCAACGAAAAGAGAAAGAAGAAAAAGCTCAACAGGAAGCTGAGGAAAGAACAAAAGAGGAGGAGGATAAACACAAGAAATAGCTAAAGGTAGAGCAAAGAAAGAAGCAGGCGGAAGATGTCTTCTGTTGGGGTTCCCATGTTTTGGCCAGATTGGCAAGACCAAAAGATGAGACTACATCAGAACCACTTTGGGGCCCTAGGATCTAGCCCTCCTAGACCTGGAGAGGGATCTCTCCAAATAGAGCTAAGAATGATATGTATTTCAAGCTCAAAAATAAGATGTTAGGCTAGTTATGAAGCACAGAGGGGGGTTTTAAATGATTTGGTTGAAGGGTTGCTGGGTTGGTTAGGAGATCATAGGCCGAGAAAGCAATGGGAGGAAAGGAACATGGAAGCAGGATGCTTCAGCAAAGAGGATAGGCCAAGACAGTGCCATCCATTGGGCTATGGAGTCATGAAAGGAAATTACATGCAACAAATAGCCAAGGCTTTCAAAGGGCAAGTCATCTATACTAAAGGATATTTTTAGATAGATGATGGGATGGAACATTAAGGAGGAAAGTGAAAGAAGGAAAGCAACCAATTTTCTGTCTATAGATCAGGTCAGAGGTCATTTAACTCTAGACCTGCTTGGACATACTCAAAGGCAGCTCTCAAAGAGACAAAGGGGCTGCTTATAGATCAGACCAGAGGTCATTTAACTCCAGGTCTGCTTTAGCAACTCCAGGGGAAAAACAGAGATAAGATTACAAAGAAACATCTAAGAAGCAAACCCCCAAGTTCATACATCAGCCAGCAGGCAATAACATCCACTGCACTGGTTAAACTCCACAAATTTACTCTTAGATACACATGAAGTAGAAAACATAAAGGTAGGGAGAGCAGACAGCATAGGGCACCTAACACGGGTGAATCCTATACCATTATTCTGATGCCTACCAGCAGAACATGAAACAGTATGAAAATGTAAATAACAGAGTGAAGAAAAACATCACCAATAGTAATAGACCAGGATCCTGTGAAATGTGCTTTGATTAATTGATGCAAAACCAGTCATGTACAATATGGCTCAATGGCTAACACAGCCCCAACTTCTCCTCCCAGCCTATTACATACAACTACTCTGCTACTCCCTCCCACGACTGTTCTAACAGTCAAACTGAATCCTCTCTAACAGCAGATGCCTAGCAAGGCAACAACAACCTTTCCAATATGCTCTCGGGGATCTTTTATAGGAGAAGAGGAAGAAACAGAAGTAGATAGAAAAATAAATGAGACTTATTAAGACAGTAAGGCGGAAGTGTTCACGCCCATATTGCTTAATGGCAGAATGCAGCGTTGTATGTACTCAGTAGGCCGGCTAGGGAAGCCTCTGTCAGGCCGATTGACCTCGGATATGTCTTTTAGAGTCCTTCTGGCTGACTGGAGCTCTGTGCTGCCATGTTGAAATAAATGAACTGGATGAAAAACTGCAAGGCCCTCCATGCTTCTTTAATGCTGCCTGACTGTCTGAAATGAGCCTCATTCAGTGTATTTAATTGTCTCAAGGCTCGAGAAGGCATGGAGGACATGGTGGGAAGGTGTACCTCTGGAGGAAAAATGTCCTGCTGTTAGGTAGCGCAGTAATGGCGTTGCTGGTGCGCTCATTGGTCTTCAAACAGTGCCTTAAGCCTTTGACCGCAGGATTAAAACGTTAATCTTCAATTACAGGCTCGAATCCTCCTCAAATCCTGCTCTGCTGTCTCGTTTGGCCGCTGAATTGGCCTCTCCGTACTATCTGCACACTTTAAAATATACCTGTTACAAACCGGACAGTGGCGACGGAGAGATGCTGCAGAGGCGGAGGAATGGTAGCGGGACAGTGGAGAAACGAGGAAACTGGCAGAGAAATGATTAACAATGTAAAAACCCAAAGGTTGTTGCTTGGGCGAATTACACAGGGAAACACGAAAAACAGTACATGGAGGCATGAATGTGGGACTCGGCGGAGGCGGAGGGAGAAAAACCGTGAACCGTCAGATCTGGAAAGGATGGACGGCTAGGATTCAATCGGGGAATCGCAATCGGAGGTCGGAGCGGGTGTCAATCGCAACACACCTCTTGAAAGTTCCAATTGCGATTGAGAATGGCGAAGCGATCGAGTGATAACCGTTGATCTCGGGTCCAGATCAACGGCGGGGATGAAATCGGAAGGGAAGTAGAGAGGGATGCGATTGTGATCGGAGGAGGGTGTGATTAAGCGCTAGCCGTCGGATCGGCGGGGAAATGGACGGTTGTGATTTAATCGGGAGACGGGAGGAAGGACTTGCGATTGCAGTCGGAGCGACGGGTGCGATTAGCGCAGGACCGTTGATCTGCGCGAGGGATTAACGGTGGGAGATGCGATCGGAGGATCAGGAGAAGGGCTTGCGATTAGCGCCCAGCCGTTAGATCGGCAGGACAAATCAACGGTGGAGAAGCAATTGGGGGATCGGGGGTGAGACTTGCGATTGATCGGAGGGCACACACAAAACGTTGCGATTGCGATTGAGCGGGGGGCATGCGATTGAGCGATGACCGTCGGATCGCGGGAAGAATCAACGGTGGGGAGAGCAATCGGGGGACTGGAGGAAGGACTTGCGATTGATCGGAGGGCACACATGACATGTTGCGATTGTGATTGAGCCGGGGCTGCAATTAGCGCTCATCCGTCGATCTTTACAACCGATCAACGGACCAAAATACGTCGCAAGACATTGTTAATAAAACAATCGCATCGGGATTTTTTTGATATAACAAAGAAAATGCGCCCGCCCGGTCTTCCGATTGCGATTAGTGCCTGGGACTTAGGCGCTTGGTCCCAGCGCCGGGGCACATGTGGGGAAGTGGTTGAAGGGGCTTGCGGTAAAGGGGCTAAGCCCTATAACATGGTCGGAAAGTGGGTTTTTACCCCTTTTAATGGATTTTAAGGGGTGGGGAAGGGGAACGATAGAGGAAGAAAAGGGGAAAAGGGGAAAACCAAGGGTAGGGGAAGAAGTTAAATGGGATCTTGGGGGGATTTGAGGGGTAAAAGGGGAATAGAAGGGGAAGACAAGGGGGATGAAATAAAAGGGAAAAAGGGGGCCTTTGGGCATTTCTTCACATAGCAGAGAGGCTTTAAAAGGGGAACCAGCAGAGGGGATTTCATCAAAGGATAAAAGACACATAGAGGCTTCAAGGATACTGTGTTTTCAGATGAAATGCATTCCCTGAAGACTCAAACAATTTAGCCCCCCATTTTCTTGTCAAAAATTTCATAGGGGGGCTAACATCTGCAAAAGAAAGGAAGAGGAGGAAGAAAAAGCAGAAGTTGAGTGTCAACTTAAAATAGAACTAGATAAGGTAGAAGCTGAACGTAAACGAAAAGAAGAACAAGATGGGGCAGAAGCAGAGCAGCAGTTGGAAGAGGAGGTAGAGAAAAAGAGAAGGGAGGAAGAAAATCAAAGGTCGAGGGAAAATTCCTACAAAGACGCCGAAGGCAGTAAGACACCTCCTCCTAGGATAGGGATACAAATGGAGTTGCCACCCATCGAAGTGCCCCAAATGAATTCTGCAACCACTATGCGTTTTGCGCTCTTAGAATTGGGTACCTCCGAGAAGCAAGAGGAAGAAGTGTTTGATCTGACAAGACTCACCTATGATTAGTTCGCACACAAAATCAGGCAGGAAAAGAGAACATGTTTAG